>NMUG010000182.1:0-26072 GCA_002855965.1 Monotropa hypopitys
ATCGGGGTCGACTCACAAATCATTTCCCGATTCAAATCACGAAGGTTACTTAACTTCGCCGGCCTCGGTATTGGAGTGTCGTCCAGCTCTTCTAGTCGGTAAGCCCCAGTCCCTGTGTGGCCTACCACTCTATACGGCCCCTCCCAATTTAGGCCGAGCTTGCCGTCCGAGCTCTTCTTCTTATTTCCCATGACTTTCTTTAGGATGAGATCATTAATTTTAAAGGCCCTAGGCTGGACCGTCCGTAAAAAATTCTAGCCACTCCCTCTTGGTAGGAGACTAGTCTGATTCTAGCTGAATCTCTTCTTTCTTCGGTCAGATCTAGATTCTTCTCAATCGCTGCGTTGTTGGTTGGCTCGTCGAATGCTTCGTTCCTGATGGTTGGTAACCCAGCTTCCAGTGGAATGATTGCCTCCATGCCGAAGGCTAACGTCGAGGAGTTGTTTTGTAAGCCCACAGGACACTGGGTAGCTCTTCGACCCATCTCCCTTTCGCTACTTGGAGCCTTTTCTTAATGCCGCTACCAATCGTTTTATTGGATGCCTTGGCCTACCCGTTGCCTTGTGGGCAGTGGAGCGTGGAGTTATAGAACTTGATTCTATGCTCAGCACAGAAGTTGGTAAAGAGGTCCCCCACAAACTGAGTACCGTTGTCTGAGATAAAGGCGTAGGGGATGCCGAAGCGAGAGACAATGTTTTTCCAGGCAAACCTTTTGACATCCTTGTCTTCGATGGTGACCAATGGCTCAGCTTCCACCCACTTGGAGAAGTAGTCCGTTACCGTGATCAAGAACTTGAACCCTCTTGGTGCCGTGGAGAGCTTGCCGACAATGTCCAAGCCCCACTGAGCAAAAGGCCATGGACTGCTCAATAGTGTAAGCTCTTCGGCAAGTTGTCTGATGATCGGGGAGAATCTTTGGCAAGCATCACATTTTTTCACTATCCACTCCCCATCCTCCATCATCTTTGGCCACCAATACCCTTGCGAGATGGCCCGGTGAGCGATAAATCTTCCCCATGTGTGGGCTCCGCAGCTGCCGGCGTGGAGTTCTTGTAGTACTCCTTCCACCATCGTTGGATGTACATAGAGGAGGTACGGTCCTGAGAATGACCTTATGTATAGCTTCTCCTGAGGGCCTAGCCAGAACCGAGATGACTTGTGGACGATTCGGTGGGCCTTCCTCTTGTCTTCTGGTAGTGAGCCGTCTTTCAGGAATGAGATGATGTGGTCCATCCAACTGGGACCCTGGATGATGAAAAAGATGGCTGGCTGCTTCGGTGCTTCTATGCTTGGCTGATCCAAGCTTTGGACGCTGACTGTCCTTTGCTCTTTAACTTCTGCTACTGAGGCTATCCTGGCTAGAGCGTCGGCATGGGCATTTTGCTCCTTGCCGACCTGCTGGATTTGGAATTGTTTGAATAGACCCAACCTCTCCTTAGCGTTCTGCATATACCTTACCATCCGCTCATCTCGGCACTCGTAGTCACCGTTGATTTGGTTGACTACGAGTTGAGAGTTGCTGTATACGCTGAGGTTTTGAATCTCCAGCTCTTCGACAACCTTAAGTCTGGCCAATAGGGCTTCGTATTCCACTTCATTATTGGAAGCGCTGAAGTTGAGCCAGAGAGAATGTTCATGAGTGATGCCTTCAGGGGAAATGAGGACAACTCTGGCTCCATTCCGTCGGCAATTGGATGCGCCATCGACAAACATCCTCTATGAGTCCTGATTTGGCAGTGACTATGGCAGGATTTGGTTGGCAATAATTTCTTTATCTTGAAGATCCTCTGGCCGAGGAGAGAATTCAGCAAGGAAGTCGGCCAAGATTTGGCCTTTGATAGTTGTCTTGGGTTAGAATTTGATGTCAAAATTTATGATCTCAATGGCTCACTTAGTGATTCGTCCGGACAAGTCGGTGCGTTTAAGCAGTGCCCAAAGAGGGAACTCGGTCAAGACCACGATAGTATGCGCCTGGAAGTATGGCACCAGTTTCCTGGAAGCAATAATTAGAGCATATACAAGTTTATCAAGAGGGAGATACCTGGTCTCGGCGCTGATGAGTGATTTTCTTGAGAAGTAGACCGGCAGCTGCTCAGGCCCTTCCTGCTGGACCAATGCTGAGCTGATAGCATGTGACGTGACGTCAAGGTATATGTACAACTCTTCCCCTGCATTGGTTTGGCAAGCAGGGGAACCGAAGAGAGGTATTCTTTGAGATTACCGAGGGCCTCTCTACACTGCTCGGTCCACACAAATGCCTTTGGCTATTTTTCTTTAATACTTCATAGAATGGTCGGCATTTGTCTAAAGACCTGCTGATGAATCGGTTGAGAGTTGCCGCCATACCCGCGAGCTTCTGTACTTCTTTTAATGTCCTCGGCTCTTCTATTTTCTGGATGGACAAGATCTGAGAAGGGTCGGCCTCAATGCCTCGGCACGTAAGTTGTCTTTCGGTGAGGGGCAGTTGGATTCTTCTTAGGATGGTATCGGTTTTGCTTGTTCTGTAGCGGGGTTAGGTTTTTTCTGCTTCTTTTAGGAGGGGTCTGTGTTTGCAGCGGTAGTGGTTTCCATGTATTGGTTTGCTGTTTTTTTTGTTGGGTAATAAATTTTGCTTTTCAAAAAAAAACCCAGGAATTTCCCCGAGCTGACTCCAAAGGCACATTTAGAGGCATTGAGCCAAAGCTTATGAAACTTCAGAATATCAAATACCTTTTGTAGATCTGCCAGTTGGTTTTCCTCGGTTTTGCTCTTGATCACCATGTCATCAATATAGGCCTCCATAGTGTCGCTGAGCTGAGAGTTGAAAATTTTAGTGATCATTCTCTGATAGGTTGCTCCAGCATTTTTGAGGCCGAAGGGCATGACTCTGTAGCAGTAGAGTCCTCTAGGACTGATGAAAACCATTTTCTCCTGGTCCGGGCCGAACATTGCTATCTGATGTTATCCTCGGTAGGCATCCATGAAGCTCATTTTGGGATGTCCGGTCGTTGAGTCGACCAGTTGATCAATCCTGGGAACTAGAAAGCTATCGTTGGGGAAAGCTTCATTGAGGTTAGTGTAATCAACACAAACCCTCCGCTTGTCGGTCTTCTTTTTGACCACCACCGTGTTGGCCAACCAGGTGGGATAGTGTACTTCTCAGATTGCTTGTGCCTTGGTCAGACGATCAAGTTCCTCTATGACGGCGTCGGCATGAGCAACCGCTGATCGCCAGGCCTTCTGAACAATGGGCCGACACTCAGGCTGGACGTTGAGGTGATGGCTGATGAACTCCGGATCCACGCCTGGCATCTCGTAAGGTGTCCAAGCGAACACTTTAACATTACGCTTCAGGAAGCTGATCATGGCCTCTTTGTCTGCTTCGGTCATTTGAGAACCGATAAGAAAGAAGCACTCTGGATCATCGGCGCTCAAAGGGATGGTATTAAAGTCCTCAATAGACTTTGCCGAGGCACTTGAACTGACATCCTCCAGCACCAGTTGATCTAGAACCTCCACCCAGTGGACTTGCTCAGGGGTAACTTTCCCTTTGACAGCAGCGATGTAGCACTGCTTCGCCGAGATTTGGTCTCCCCTAAGCTCCTCCACTTCTCTTTTGCCAATAAATTTGATAATCTGGTGGTATGTAGAAGCAACTCCCTTTATGCTATGGACCCAGATTCGGCCCAGGATAGCGTTGTAAGGAGATGGGACGTCAACAACCATAAACTCCATCTTGGTAGTAATCGTGCCGATGGTCACTGGGATAAGGATTTTTCCGAGCGGCCAGACTGAAGCCGCGTTGAATCCTAATAGTGGCATGTCGGTCGGTTGAAGGTCTTCTGCTTTGTACCCCATTTTCTTGAACAGGGAATAGTACATGACATCTGTCGAACTGTCGAGGTCAACGAGGACCCTTCAGACCTGGCAATCGGCAACTTGTAGGGTGACGACTAGTGCGTTGTCGTGAGGGTGTTGAACCCTTTCTGAATCTCTATCCGAGAAGGTTATGGAATACCTGGAGTCTGGCTTCGGCTTCTTCGGCATAGGTTGTACGACAAGGATCTCCTTTGCCTCAATCTGTTAGAGCTCTGACCAAAGCTTCTCCTCTCGTCGGTGATCCACCATCCCGGGGATCACGTTGATAACTCGTAGGGCTGGCTTGGGGTCCTCCTTTGGTACAGCAGTGGCTGTCTTCTCCGTGTCAATGAACTTCCCAAGATGACCAGCAACAACCAACTCTTCCAAAAAAATCCTTGTAGGCCCGACAGTTGGTTGTGAGGTGGCCTTTCTCCCTGTGGTAGGAGCATTTGAACTTGTCGTTGCCGCCTCTTTGAGCTCCCAATCTCTTCTCCGGCCATCTAAAGTATGGCTCCTTTTCGATTTTGCAAAGGAGCATAAAAGTTAGATGTTTAAAGACAGTGGTGTGGGCCATAAATTCGTACGGCTTGTATGTCCGAGGCTCTCCGGGCTGGACAGTATTGGTCTCTTTCCTTCTGACCACACTGTTGTTGTTGTTGGAGCCGTGGACGGAGCATTGGTCGGCCTTGCTCCTCTCCTCCTTGGCCTCCTCGAGCTTTGCATGGAGCTCAATTCTAGCCAAGAGCTCATTCATAGTGGCCAGAGGGAACAACATCAAATCTTTGAACTCTCGGCTGGAGTGGTCCAGTCCGAGTTTGAATGATGTCACCGTGATTTTTTTATCGCACTCTTCGATTTTATTGTATAGATCCCAATACTGGGCTGCATATTGGTGCAGAGATTCTAACCTCACTCACCGAAGGCCGAAGAGGGAATCAACCTCTTTCTTCGCCCTAGAACTGGTGATGAACCGAGCCAGAAAGGCCACAGAAAGGTCTCTCTATGAGGAGATGGACCCTGCTGGCAATCGTTCAAACTAGAGCAACCCAACCTCTCCTAGGCTAGATGGAAACAGCTTGCACATTAAGGCATCTTCCCCTGAGAATAGGGACATCATCTGCCTGAAGTGCACGATATGTGTATATGAATCCATTTTGGGATCATATTTGTTGAATTTGGGGGCTGAGAAACCTGTCGGAGGTCTTGTAGCTTCAATTTCTAGAGAGAATGGTGTGCAAGGGATTCTGTCCTATTGGCACGACTCATAGGTCCGAGCTGGCAGGACCTCCCTTCTTCTCCTCTAGGTGACCTCCTGCTCAGAATGGGGTGCCTGGCTCTCTCCGTGACCGCTGTGACTTTGGTTCCGGAGGGGTGACAGTTCCCGAGCTGGATGAGGTCTCTGGGCTGCTGGAACTGCGTTTGGCCCGAGGCGGTCAAAGACAGGTGGCCGACGACTAGTAGCTGAACGTTCATCCCTATGCCGGGGAGGCGAGACTCGGCGTTTGACACGACGGTCCTCGTTAATCCTCTGTCAGGCAGGGACATCTTCTACCCTTCCCCCTAGCCTGTTCAAAGCAGAGGTCCTGGTTTGCTCAGATCTGCTCCTGCTCTGGGAAGGCTCCTGGTACTCTCGGTCATCCCCTTCGGCACGGTCTGGCACCGCTCTTTTCTTCTCGGTGGCCTCCCTTAAGAGGGTCATTTCGCGGATGAGGCCATCAATCTGGTGATCCCTTCGGCCCAGATCGCCTTCCAGCTTACGGATATACTGCCTAGTGGTGAGCTTTGTCAGAGGGTCTGGGCATTCACTGGTACGGTAGCTGGCGTCATCGGCACGGAAGCGTTCAGGGGTTCGGAGAGCAGAGTCCCATGTCCTAGCAACTTCCGTTTCCTTGTTCCTTCTGCCATCAGATTGGTTATCCTTGGAGTTTCGCTCTTTGGAAGTCATCTTCAAGCTACAATAGAGATTTGAGTGTTTGATAAAGGTTCCCCAGCGGAGTTGCCAATTGTTGGGGGGTAAGCCTTTCTTGCGGTGGTTCCCGGTTGCTAGCGGTGGAGTTGTGGCTGAGTTTGGCTGCAAAAGAAGGAAATGTTAGGCTACCGGCGGATGTCGCCGGTGGACCCTCTGATGGTAAAGTCAACAAGGGATTTGTAGAGAGAGAAAGTAAAATGACAGAGATTAGGCTAGAGTGAGAAGGTGTACCTCTGTATTGAATGCTCCTTTCTATTTATTGAACCATCGGAGAGTGAGGGTCACGCACTTCGGCGTGGCTATGTTGTTGTGTTGCGTTATGGGGCAGTGCGGCTATCCCAACTATGCGCCTGAACGTGTGGCCGACCTGTCAGCTCTGACAATGTCAGGCGGCGCCGCCTGACAGCATTGGGCGGCAGAAAAGCTGATAAAACATGTCTGGCATACGACAGGAATCACGGAAAAGCTGATTCCTATGTCAGGCGTGTGTCTGCCATGTGCGTAAAACCCGGAATGCTATCTCCGAGGGAATCTTTGCTGCAGATGAGGTATTTGTCCTATCTGGCTGAAGTGACATGCTTCGGCGTGACTAGCTATTAACATGGTTGTCCCTGGGCAATGAACCTTCTGCACAGAAGTGACCCCGAGGGATCTCCCGCCGTTGGCCTTACCTATGTTCGGTCACATGACCTTACTTTCCTGTTGCTTCGGCTGGGCACCTCCTCTGGTCTGTGAGTCTCCTAGGCCGGAGAGAGCCCCAGTAAGGTCCCCATGCTTGATCTGTTCTCCTCGGCCGCCTGGTAGAATGCCTACGTTGCTTCATCTAGGCACCTCCTCTGGGATGGGAGTCTCCCGGGCCAGAGAGAGCCCCAGGGAGGTCTTGATGCCGATTCTACCTTGCTCAGCTTCCTTAGAGCTGGCCTGTGTTGTGGTCCTCCTGGAGGAGGTCATGACTCCGACCTCTTATTAGTTCGGCCCCCAACACTTACAAAATTATGCGGAATAATATTTTTCTAAACATTAAACCCAAAAGTCGATAAGATTCTAAGTCACAAGACTAATACTAAATAATAAAAAGAAATCCCAAATTTCCATCATCAACTATCACAATCATAAGTACTAAAAGATTCACCACATACAAGTACCAACTAGGGAGGTACAAATGAACTAGTACAAAAGAAATAGGATTCCTCAAGTCCAAGCTTCCTAACAAATAAGCTAAATGTCAATCCTTCCATGTTATGTTTCAATTCCATCCTCCCAAGCTATGTAGTGGACCGCTAGCTCCAAGACCTAGTTTCCAAGAATTTAATAAAAATACAAGGAAACCAGAGTGTGAATATGATATTTTGATTTCACAATTGCAAGAGAATTTAATAAGAACATTCGAGCATCGAACTTTGCAAGAACAAGGGTCCAACTCCTAAAACACATTCACCCAACCCCATACACCCCATGCATTTACATGTATATATTACTGAAGCCCATTTTTTAAAACACTCTTCCATTTCTCTTTCTCAAAATAGCTATCACTATATGTGATAGTTTGTGTGCCCAGCACACTCATCAAGTGTATCACAAAGATACCAATCTGGGGATCCCCTCTCCAAAATGGGTGTATAACCTGGAGAAAACTCACTCCCACGTCCAACGTGTAGTCTGCAAGAACTTTTGTTCCAAGGTGCATATATATATATATAGTATGCTTGATCCTTAATGCATTATAGGATAAATCTCACTCACATGTCCACCATGTAGTCTGCAGGAAGTAAACTTCCAAATATAATCATCATGAAATATGCTTGTCTCCGTCTCATTCTAATCTAAATCCAGGTACAAAATATGATATAGATGCTTTCCAAAACAATTTAAACAATTAAACATGTACTTTGAGAGTCAAGCAAAGTACTCTCAAAACACCATAGATATACACTCACCAGCACCGTTGTTCAAACTTTTTCCTTGTCTGGTTCAAACCTTTTTCTTGCTCTTGAGGGAGGCCTCAATGCCTTCCTCGAGTGTCCCTGTCAAAACAATTATAATTTCAGTACACATTGCAATTATAAGTTGGGAAGCAAATAAGAAATTATTAAATCAAACCTTTACATACATTAAGGTACCAAAAATTATCTTTACATGACGTTATTTAAACATTTTTCAACTTCCAAGGACTTTCCCAAATTTTCGGACATAACCCATCCCGACCGGTCTCCCTGACTTCCCAACCGGTCGGGCTACCACTTCCCCAGCCCAACTGATATCCCAATCGGTTGCACATGGAATCCCAACCGGTCGGGACCCCTTCTGCTCCAAAATCTGTAGAACGTGATTTTTCAACCAAGAATGACTCTAACTTCATCAAACTCAATTTTTAAGCCTCAAAACCTCAATTCATCACTACTACAATATTACAAAAATCTAAGGACTTAATATATATGACTTAGACTCATTTACAACCTTCCAATACAATCAATTACCCCAAAAATCCATCCTAACTAGTGGGTTTTCTCCAAAAACGAGTTTGGACTTAAATCCTCGATCTAGACCCAATCTGAAATGATATGATATTGAAATCTATATCAATGGAATTGTATTTACCTTAGGAACAATGTTGAAGAAGTTTTCTTCCTTTGATTTTCTTCCGAAGTCCTCCGAATCACGAAATCTCCCTTTAGACCTTCTCCTCCCTCTCTCTAACTCTCCCTAGCCTCCAATATCATAAGTGTATAATTAGGGTTGGGGAAACTAACCCCTTAAGTTAGATTTTTACATTATTTTACCTCCTTTCCCTTTCATTAATCCCCATATTTACCCTTGCATACCATTGTTCTCACTAACTTAATACTTATAATATTTAAACTTCATTTTAAACCATTTAATCTTCCTTATAGATTTTCTTAACTCTATAATAAAACAATGGAATATCATATTCCTTAGTCTCACCTTTGAATATTTATTAAAAAATATTAAAAATTTATAATTAGACGAGACGAGTATTACAAGTAGGCATGCACATGGCCTTAGCCTTGGCAGGATCTACATCAAAGACGATTGTGGGACCATCGTCTTCAGCTTGTGGTCCCTTTCCTTTGGCCTCTTTGGAAGGGATCAACCGTTGTTTCTTCAGTTGGATATTGGTAGGAGGATGTGGTCTCACCTCCTCATTGGGCCTCTTTACCCCACCTTTCCCAGGTCCCAAGGAAAGGGTAAGTGAAGAAGAGACTGGGGGAATTACAGGAGAAGGTCTGTGGGGGTCAATGGGAGCGCTGGCGTCTCCTTATCTGGTCCTATTTTTCTTATCAACAGCCTGCCCTAGAGCCAGGCTACCCCTTTTATCTTGAAGCTTTTTCAGAGTATCCTTGTTCAGCTTAGAAGAAGGTGGAGCCATCTCTGCTTCTGTTGCTTCTGCAATACTAGCAAGGAGCAATAAGAAGTCAATTGAAAGCAACTCAAATAAGTGCCAAGGCACGAATACCTCTCTCTAAGGCTAAGGCCTCACTTCCAATTTCAGGCCAAAAAAGGTGGACTGGAAGGCTCTACGATGTAATAAGAATGTATGGATCATAGATACCGTAGGCTTCAGCGCACGCGATCTCAGTACTCTCCTCCTCTGAAATTTGCACCTTCAGTCGACATGAGCAAAGTGTATAAGGTCAGAAGGTGTCATTAACATGGCTCAACTTTAAATATGAAAAAGGGGAAATGTTTTGACTACTCACACTGTGTTGAAGGAATTCCGCATTTTCTCTTAGCTCATGGTGTGAGGCCGTCATCCCAACAATGGAATTCCCATCCAGAACCACTAACAAAAAAGAATTTGTCATTCCAATTCTTTATCGAGGAGTGAAGTTTTCTCATTACAGAAGTACCATCATCCTTTAGTGTGTGGGACCGTGCAACTGATTTGAAGCCTATATCCATTGGGGCCAATTGGCCAGGGGCCAACCCAAATCTGGACAAGACTTGCCTAACGATGCCGGAAAAGGGAAGGCATAGACCGGCTTTCAGGGCATCTTAATAAATGCATATTTCATTAGGGGAGCAATCAAAAGACCTCTCGTCAGAATTGAAAGCCCTAAGACAAGTAACACCAGGAATCTGAAATCTACGATGAATGGTTAGCAAATCGACAAGTTCTATGACAGAGATATGGGTGGCAGCTGAACAATGAAATTTGGGTCTGGGATAGGATTGACTTTGGGGCATGAATTCCTCCTCAGCCTTCCCAGGCATACCGGATGACACGGCCTGGGCATGGGATTCCCTCGCTGCTAAAACCCTTGTACCTCACCCCATTAAGGTCTCTCTTTCCTACTTTGTATCTTCTCCTATCACTACGTGGTCAATGGTGGGCTCAAGTCCCACGGAGTTGGACTCAGACATAGTAAAAATAGAATGTTAAGGAAGGCAAGAGACGAGAAAGGGGCATACCTAAAGAAAGAAGAATGGAATTCTCAAGCAATTCTTGGGAGAAGAGTTGGACGATGTTGGACAAGAAGCAACTGACGAGTGGTCCTCTACGTGGAATGAAACGGTAAGTTATTGGGACATCTTGAGATTTGGACCATCCTCCTCATCCCACCATAAAAGCTTTCAAATATAAATAGCCAATGGGGTGGACACATCGCCACGAGCGACCCTTGACCTCCGTATTTAATGATACATGCACACACTCGAAAAATGACGGTTACTGTATGAGAGTGGAAATATGTCCCCAGTGGAATGAGCTCCTCTCATCCCAAGGGAACATGAGAGTAGCTGGTGTAAATTGTTAGGCATGATGAGCCCAACACATCGCATGTTTTGTACTGAGCCATTATGAGCACGTCACATCTTCTGTGTTGAATCAGTCTCGACCAAATGAGCTAGGTTATGACTGAGCTAAGCCTTGCTATGGTAAGAGTATGCATTGGATCAACCCAAGAGACCCTGTGAAGGAGTTCTCGTCTCGTTACATATTTGAATTATATGATTCAATTACTGGATATAGAGGATAGACTTCCTTTCTGGGAAAATAAGAAGAGATATAGAAGCTTTCTTAAGTTAGTGGGAGCGTGCGAGGAAAAGAAAGAAAAATGGTTGATTCTCTAGAGATTTTCCTAAGTGAATGGGGAGTATATAACCCCCATAGTAACATTATTCAAAGGTACAAAATACATCTCTAAGCACTTTGCCTACTTCTTTCTCTCATTCACTATAACCAATCATTGACTTAAGCATCGGAGGGGATTTGGTCGATACCCCATCGATGTCAAGAACTTCTTTGTACGACCTTGCAGAGCTATTGAAGAGAAGGACCAGGAAACTGCTTCATAAATGGACAAAAAAATGCTCAGCAGTATTCTCAAGTCTGGTAGAAGCAGAAACAACAACACAATGCGAACAAGCTATAGTCAGAAAACCCCCAATTGTAAAAACATGCGAAGTTTCAAAATCGATTTTTCAAAAGTGTTTCAAAATTCATTTTGATCATTGGATTATGTTCCCCACTCGACAACGATTCCGAAAAAATAAAAACAATCACTAAAAGATCTCCATGCGAGAAACATGCACCCTCAAAATCTTGCACATGAACTCACCACCGATTTACATGCCTCTTCAAATGTTAAAGACACATGAGGTCAATCTCGCGCATATTTTACATATGCACCAAACCAGAGACCACATCAACATGCCAACGAACACGTCAATCATTCAACGTTGATGCATTGCCCAGTCGTCAAATTCGTTAGCATTGCCATGTCATCAGTTGGGCTCATCCAAGTGCCATGTCTCTATCATGTCATCACTTTTGTACAAGCAACAGCCTGATTAGCATGTAATCATCGCATAGCCACTATTTAAAGGAAAATGCTTTCTATTAATGGAATATTCTATTCAAACTAACTATTTTTTAGTTCTAACAAAATATTCTCATATTTAACCAAAACAAAGGTTTTTGCAATTTTGGAGTTATTTTAAGTTCAATTCTGACAAATTAATATTATTTTCATAGTATTTCAATCATTCTAGATTCAATTGTGTGCTACGTTTTTCAAGACAATGCTCCAAAGATAGTATCTTTTACAAAATTGACTATTTTCTATATTTTCGATGTTTACTGTAACGATCTGCTCCCACCCTACACAATATTGTCCGCTTTGGCCGCCAAGTCCCAGTGGACTTCCCAGGGGGTCACCCATCCCTAGACTACTCCAGGACGAGCACGCTTAATTGGGATGTTCCAATGGATTTTGACGCCCGCACGACTTTAAAAGGCTTTGTGCTAGGTAGGTTCATGATCTATTATTTATAGTACACACAACTTACATCCACCAAGCGATGTGAGACTTGTCTACTGACCCGGATCTCCCTTCCGGGACTCCAGGTGACATCTTAGACTGGGATGTCACATTTACAATTCCAAATGGCCAATGGCATGGCTCAAGCCCTCATTTCAAAGCTTATCAAGGACAACTACAATCTTTGGAGCATTCAAATGAGAGCCTCATCTTGACGCTCAAGATGTCATGGATATTGTAGAAGATGGATATGAAGAAACTGACTCAAATGAAGCACAATCAACTATGAAGAAGAAGCATAAAACCCTTCATGCCTAGATAAAGAACAATTGCAATGCCAAGTCCATCATCTATCAAGGATTTGACGCGGCCATATTCAAGATTATCTTGACTGCCACATCTTCTAAAGAAATCTAGGAGATGCTGCAAAAAATCTACAAAGTTGTTGATAAAGTTAAGTGGATTCAACTTTAAATATCACGACAAGAGTTTGATTCCTTGTGAATAAAATTATCAGAATCAATTTTTAAATATTATGTGCATATTTTAATGGTTAATCAAATTAGAAGAAATGGTGAGGCTCTTACTAATACAAGGATCTTGCGATCCTTAGAATCCAAATTCAACTTTATAATTGTTACTCTAGAAGAATTGAAGAATGTAAGGACTATGTCCTTAGAAGAGCTTATGGGATCGTTCGAGGCCCATGAACAAACGTTGCACAAGAATGATGACAGAGCTCTAGAGAGTGTTTTACAGACAAAATTGTCCTTCAATGATAAAAGACACAAGCAAGGAGGGACATTTCCAAGAGGACATGGGCAATGATAAGGGAAATAAGCCAAGAGCTCAGCCCATGAAAGTGTGCACATGTCATCCCGATTATCGGCTCGGATATTACTCGTGGTCAGAAGCTTGACAATCCCCGAGCCGAGGACAACAGAGCGATCTCATGAAGGAAATCATACAACGGTCATTTACTTATATATTAGGAAGGGTAGTCTGATATATCCCCGCCAAGGCGTACGTAACTGTATTCACCACATGATCTCCGAAGATCACGGGACATGGCGCGCCAGTAGGGATGTTTCCATTTGCAGTTGAGACATTTAAGGAAACTACCTAGATGCTCCCGAAAAAGTTGGGCGCGGAGGCTAGGGTTTTCGGGGCTTAACAGTCGAAGTATATAAGGAATAATTCATGAAGGTTACAGGTATGAACTAATTATCTTTCCCTCTTGCACTCTGATACACAACATTTTTCTCTCTAAAACCTTTATTGACTTGATCGTCGGAGGTGGTCTGAGGATACCACCCCCCTCACTGTGTCTTCAGATCGTTCCCCCATTGCAGGTGATCGCGGTTCTTTGGAGAAGGTGAAGTGCAGGAACTTGCGGAAGTGAGTTGTGCTAGAAACTGATTCATCAGTTGGCGCCGTCTGTGGGAACCAACTTGTTTAATTCTTTATTGGTGATAAGTTTCTGATGGCTCTTACGCGATCTACTGCGCACCAAAAGCCACCGGAGATAACCCCTGAGATGTTTCTGGCCATGCAGCGCCAGCTCGAAGTACTTTTAGGTCCCAAAAAGACATATTTGGGTGAAGTCGGGAGTGGCTTCAACTCAAGAGTTGGAGGTACTTCAATGGATGGAGGAGTTGGAGTAGAAGCAAGTGAAGACAAAGGTTCGAAAGGAGTACCACATGCAAACACATCCAATGGAGGTGTGAGGTCTAACAAAGTGTTAACCTCCATAATGGATGGATCGATAAAGAGCTCCTCAAGACCATAATGTGAAAGACATGCCTCAAGAGGGTCCTCGACCAAAACATAAGGCAATGCATCCTCTACCAACTCATGGATAATGTCTATAGAATAGTATTCTTGTTCCACCTTGGGTTGGTGAGAGGAGCTATACATGTTGAGGCTCATTTTCATGTTACCAAAGGATACCTCCATGACTCCACTCCTAACGGCGATGTTGGCATTTGTCGTTGCTAAAAAGGGACATCCTAGGATTACCGGTGTTTGAACTTTCAAACATGTATGGTGCACCGGTTCCATGTCAAGCACAAGAAAATCGGCGGGATAATAGAAATTGTGCACTTTGACAAGGACGTCCTCAAGTAAACCTCTTGGGGCTTTGACGGATCTATCGGCCATTTGGAGTGTGACCGACGTTGGCTTAAGCTCCCCAAGTCCCAATTCCTCATATACCGAATATGGAAGAAGATTGGCACTTGCCCCCAAGTCAAGAAGTGCTCTACTAATCGTTTGAGTGCCAATAATACATGAGATAGTAGGCACTCCCGGATCCGGGAGTTTAGGTACCAATGGTACTTGTAGGATAGCACTCACTTGGTGAGAAACGGGAATTTTCTCCAAGAATTTTGCACGTGCCTTTCTGTTATGAGTGCACAAGTCCTTAAGGAACTTGGTATATGAAAGAATTTGTTGCACGACATCTAACAATGGAAGATTGATCTTGACTTGCTTGAACACCTCCATGATGTTATCAATCGATGCTCCTCTATTTCTAAAGGGTGAAGGTGCTTCAAGACAAGAAGGATAGGGTGCTTTTGGAATGTAGGATGGAAGATTGGAGGATTCCGCAACACCCTTACCCTTATCATTTTTTTTAGTTTTTTTATTTTTTTGGGTATTTTTCTCATTCTCCAAAGGTGACTCAAAAGATTGAGACTTTGTCTCATTAAAATGGGAGTCTTTTGGAGAAAGATCAATTTGTCGACCACTCCTCAATGTGGTGACCGCCTTAGCTTGCTCATGAATAGGAGTGTCATCAATGTGATGCACTTCTCGTTGATTAGAAACGGCTTGGCTAGGCAACTTCCCATCTTCTCGCCTACTCAATTGGTTGGCTAGTTGCCCAACTTGGGTTTCTAGTTTTGCCATTGATTGAGTTTGAGAGTGGGCGAGTTGAGTCAAGGTTTGAATTTGTTTCGATTGCTCCTCAACGAGCTTGAGGTAGACATCGCGTGGAGCATAATTCCCTTGACTTGGAGAAGAGGAAGATGGATGAAAAGATTGAGGAGGTGGATGAGATGATGATGGATGAGATTGATGTTGGTAAGAAGATTGTTGGGATGGATGTTGGGAGAGGTATGGTTGAGATGAATTGTTATGAAATGGTGGGCGGTTAGAAGATTGGTGGTAAGATTGAGAGGCCATTGGTGGCCTTGCATTTGTTTGCATCCCATTATTAGATTGTTTCCATGAAAAGTTAGTATGATTCCTCCACCCAGGGTTGTAAGTATTTGAATAAGCATCAAAGATTTGCTTATCATACCCTTGGGTGAAGCATGCTTGTTCATTGCTTTCCGAGGGCGGGATAGCATGTTGGCACTCATTGGTCGCATGCCCCGGATCGCAACAAATTTGACACGCTTCCGCAATGGCGGGAGGTGACGGAGTATGAAGTGGACTTTGGCTTAGAGCAAGTATGTCATCAAATTTTTTCGCCAAAAGATCCACTTTGGAACCTAAATCATGAGGATAGTCCACTTGATACATGCCTTTCAGCTTGTTTGAAGATGGAGTGGATCTATCGAAAGATGAAGCAATGGAAGCATCATGATGATGGCGAGAATTTTTGGCAAAGTGCTCAAAAATCTCCCATCCTTCTTGTTCATTCTTTCTTAGGAACATGCCACCGCAAGAAGCATCGATCATATAGCAGTGTTGTTCCGTCAAGCCATAGTAAAAATTTTGCACTAATTGCCATCGGGGGACCTCATGATGGGGACACCTACGGATAAGTTCATTCAAACGGTCCCGAGTGTCATGAAATTGTTCACCGTCTCTTTGAGTGAAATTCATGAGAGAGCGGCGAATTTGATTGGACTTGCCAATCGGAAAGTATTTTTTCAAAAATTCTTGTGGACACTTATCACACGTATTGATGCTCCCTGGTGGTAAAGTATTCAACCATTGTTTGTCCATATCCTTCAAAGAGAAAGTAAAGAGCTTCAACCGGAGGGCATCATCCGTGAAGTGAAGGATCCGCACGGTGGAACACATATCCATGAATTCTGTCAAATGTGCATAAGGGTCCTCATTGTCCCTCCCATGAAAATTAGGCAATAGATTAAGCAAGGTTGGCTTAATCTCATAATGAGTAGCCAATGGGGCTTGTTGCCTCACATGATTGTGGTCGATAAAGCGCCTAGGCATAAAGTAATCCCCAATGGCAGGAGGAGCTTGTTAATCATCCCCATTATTGTTGGGAAGTCTTTGATTTTGCTCATTTTCCACCAAAGGGTTTTGTTGATTATTGCCTTGGTTTAAGAGACCATTTTGATTTTCGGTCTCCATCGGCGTAGAGTGTTCACCAAAGTTAGGTGTACGTGATGCGGAGCGATTTACTCTAGCTGATTTTTCGATTTCAAGGTCAAGTTCTTCCAAGTTTGGGTGCAAGGATCGGCGCCCAAACATAAAACACAAGAACACTAAAAGTTGGAAGACTTACAGTGCGTAATTATCTTCAATGCAAAGTTCTTTTCTTCCGCACTAAGTTTTCCTTTGTCAATCCTTTAAGCTTAAATCACAAGCAAATAAAAAGGTAAAAAGAAACTAAGCTTACAAATAACAAATAAATCTAACTAGCCGTTTAACTTTCCCCGACAACGGCGCCAAAATTTGCTCGCACGTCGTTAGTGCAATGCAAAGATACTATTTTTAAACCAACTTACACTACTAGGGTAGTAGTGATGAGAAGGGTCGAACACAAGGAAAGTGAATTGCTAAATTAGATTCTCTCGTTATTTCTAAGATTAGCTTAAAGGATGAAAAATGATTGTTTTAAGGTTGGGTTTGCAATTGTGTGAAATGAATGAAAAGTACGAGATTAAAAGTTTTTACTTAAGTGAGAGAGATACCTAGGGTCATTGCATTCTAACTCACATATACTTATGAATTCTTGCAATTATATTTCACTTGGATTTGGACTTCGTTAAAACACACTATTGCAAATCATATGATTCAAAGCATAAATAATTCTTAATCAATATAATAGCATAGATGATCACCAAGTAGGCATATGTTGTCGCATGTGTATAATCTATCTCTAGGCATAGATTATCGCATGAGTACAACATATCTCATGGGGGTTCATGTATCTATTCAAAGTTAAGAATACAAGTCAAACACATTATTGAAATTCCATTGTCATGATACAATTTATATGATCATACATAGACATACAATCCATAAATTGAAATAAAAGATGAAGTTCTCAATAGGATTTCAATAATTCCAAACCAAGCTTTTTCTAATAAATATTCATAAGTACATAATGAGATAGAATTACAACTTCCCTAGGCAAAAAAAGATTACTTCATCATTTAGAAGAAGAGATCCATTGATGAGCTTGAAGTCTTCCTTGAATCCATGGCAATTTCTTTGTGAATCCCTTGAGATTGGATGGCTTCTCTCCCCCTAGAATAGAGTAAAAATGACCCTTTCTTTCTGCAGCAAATCCTTTTATAATCACATCCATAACTTCCCATCAAATCTTATAAAAATTCAAATTTTAAATCAAGTCAGCGGAAGTTTCGTCCAGACGAGACCTTCGCGTCGTCCGGATGATGGTTGCAATTAGGTTTCAGTTTTGGACTCTGGATGGCTCGTCCGGACTATCAGTGCCCCTTCGTCTGGACCATGGATTCTAAACATTTTTTAGTTTCTCTGGCTGCTTCGTCCGGACGACAGTGATCCCTCGTCCGGACGATGCGAACATAAACTTGATTTCTTTGTCTTTTGAGCTTTGCCTCCTTCCTCAATGCTTGTGGTCTTCATGCACAATATCACCATTGTTCATCTTTGCATCCCAAAGTGCCTAATTGCTCCAAGTTAAGCTGTAATTCCATTATTCCCTGAAAATGCCCGGTGCAACAAAACTACAGCAATTTTTATTAGCAATATGCTTCGGGATAGACAAGAATATGAAGTTAAAGAATGAAAATAGGTACGTTACCTTACCTATCAAGTGTCGACGTTGATCCATCAATTGCACATCCACTCCTCCAGGCACTTCCCATGTCGGTTGATATGGGGGCCCTCCTGACGGGGGTGGTAGAGATGTATGATCAGGTCGGGGTGCATCTCAAAAAGGTACTAGAAACTTACTCTTTAATAGGGATTAATGTTTGCTTACTAATGGTGCTTCTGTCCTTTGTAGGCTTGCCAGGGCTACTCTGGAATGTATAAGGCCACCTAGGCCTCTCTCAAGAAGTCCCTCGGTTGGGAGAAATGAGCCCTGACGGCGGAGGCTAACCTCGAGCTTGCAGAGGCATCGGCGGAGCAGGACAAGTTAAAAGAGAAGCTCATGGCAGCTGAAGACGCCCTCCGACAATCACAGGAAGGCAACGAGGAAAAGCTTCAAAAGACCACTGCGGATGCCGATGTCAAGGCGTAGACTGAGGGGTATTGTCACGCCCGAACCAATTTAAATAAATTAAATTAAAATATTATTATATTTTATAATAAAAGAAGAAGGAAAAATAATATGTGAGAAGGGTTAATATTGTTTTTGAGAGTTATGATTACTTTTAAATAAAAACAAGTTTAATTGTATTTAAAATACATATAAATTGTGAGGAGTGGCTCACAAGGGTAAATAAGTGTTATAAGCGAGGGCAAGGAGGTAAATGTTGTTTAAAAAAATGTCATTAGTGAAATATAGGGAGATTATTCTCCTATTAGGGTTATGATATAACTCTTGGAGGCTATAGAGCTAGAGAGTGGTTAAGAGAGAGAGAGAGAGAGAGATTGGGAAGAACCTTGGAATTGAAGCTTTTGGGAGAAGATTTTGGAGAAGAAGCCTCTATCAACCTTGTTCCCAACATCCAATAGATAAACTTCATGTTTTTACAATTTTGAATTCGTGCTTAATTAGTCCCAGATTAGTGGTTTTTCACTAATCACGTTTAGGGACTGTTTTCCTAGATCTAGTTGAGAAAATCATGGTTTTTGGTGATTTAAAGTTGGTTTTTGAAGTCCAAACTTTTATATATATTGAGGTTAAATGTCTACTTCATTGTAGAGTAATTGGTTTGAGGAGTTTATGCAAAAAATCGAGTTTAAAAGAAGTTTTACGAAAGTAATTAGCAAAAAAATTAACAGATTTTTCGATCTGTTTAGTTCTGCACGAACCGGTATACGCACCGGTATACCGACCGGTATGCCGGGCAGCATGCCGGTTGGCGTACCGGCCTTACGAAAAATGGCCAGTGAACCTTAGAAAAATTATGTGTGAAAAATTGTACTAACCGGCATGTCGGCCGGCATGCCGGGCAGTACACCAGTTATCATACCGGTTACCATACCGGTTTTGGTCGATTTTGGGCAGTAAGGTTAGTCTTTTATAAAAAACGAAAATTTACACTAAACGGCATGTCGGGCGGTACACCGGTTGTGTACCGGTTGTCATACCAGTCGATAGAAATTTGGGGAAAAGTATTGTGATTGTCGGGAATTGATTTTAAATGAATTTTAAATATTTTGAGGGGAATTTCCTGACTGTGAGAGGTTGTAGAATCAGTAAAAATAATCCCTAAAGATTATAATTAAGATTTTAGAAGGATTATTCACTTATTTATATCTTATAACAGGAGATCAGCCGGGATCTTTCAAAGCACCCCAGTAGATTCTTACTTGGCGAGTTCACACAGCAGGTGGGTTTGTAGATACCTTTCAATATATGTGCTTTACTATGTGTAATTAGTACATAAATGTAGGGTGTAATTGCATGCTGTTTACGTGACAATTGTTTGAAGTTACTTACTTTTCTTAATCGCATGCAAGTATGATTAAAGATGAGATATGTTAATGTCATGCATTGAATATGAATCAATATTGTTAGTTATGCTATGGGCATATTGAGATGATGTGGTTTATGCATTGGCATGATGAGCATATTGTAAACACTTGTTGAGATTCATATACTTTTTGTTGGTATCACCTCCTCGAAAAAAACATATTATAATGATTGACAAACACATGAAGAGGAAGAGATAATATTACCCTGGGGCATACTCAATTGAGTTGTTAGGCCGAGCAGTGGTGTTGAAATGTGAAGAGATAATCTCCTTGGCATGCTCTTTATGCTGTTAGGCTGAGTAGGAGAAATGAGAAGAGATGATCATGTGGCATACTTTTATGCTATTAGGCCGAGTAGGGATTTGTACTATGGGCACGTTACACAATGATTAAATTAAAGAAATGTACTATGGACACTATTACAAAGAACATATGGACAATTGCATGTTTACGTGATAGAAAGGGGAGAGGCACAACCCCTTAGTTACTTGTTCTTTACTTGTACTTTCCTTGTACACTGTGAGTTTCTCTTTAGATATTAAAGTGCATATATTGACTGTTATAGCTGACACTCCTGCATATCTTTTGTTGTTTTGTTTTGCAATCTATATCCAGGTTAGGATAAGTAGCGGGTTCTCTCTTGCCATCCATTGCCAAGTTTCCCTTCAGAGCAGTTAGTAGAGGTTGCTCCATAGTGGAGACAGTTATTTTTCTTTCAGCTTTTTCAGTAGTATGGTTTGAGATAGACGGGTTTTGTTATTTCAGTTTGAGTTGTGAGAGTGGAGCTTTTGTTAGTAGATTTTTCTTTTGATAGACCAATGGTTGGAGTTTTATATTCAGTACTCCCGCTGTGTTTTTATTTTACAGTCAAACTTATGAGATTATTGTGACATATATCACTTGGGTTTTCAGCTGTGATGCTTTGTTAGTCATGTATCCGTTGCCAGTTTTAATATTATTATTATATTCTGGAATGGGTCGTGATAGCTTGGTATCAGAGCTCTAGGTTGATAGATTCTGGAGTCAAGAGCGCTTGAGATTTTGAGGAGAGAGTTGGTATGAGTCAGTAGGGTGTATATTCTGGGATTATTGTGCGTGTTACTTTGACACCCATGCAACTACCTTGAAATCCGATTTGAAAAGCGCCTGATCAACGTATTTTTCAAATGGGAAGTCTTGGGCAGTTAATTGGAAAATCATGATATATCGGAATACCGAGTCTAGGTTGAGTTGAGAAGTGAGTAAGAGTGGCTGGGACACTTAGGTGTTGCATGATTTGTTTTGCTTTACAATTATTATGAGATGTACTATATTGTGTACTTTATGTGTTGATTGTCTCTAATAAGTCTTTTGGGAAATCAGGAGAGTATAATGGAAAACATAGAGGATGCATCTTCCACCGGACCTGCAAAGGGTGAGGTGAATCAGTCTCCTGCACAGGGAAATCCACCTCCAGCAGTTCCGGAAAATAGAGTTGAGGCAGCCATGGCTCAGTTTCTGGAGAACCAGGTTGCGTTTATGCAGTGGAAGACTGCACAGAGAGAGGGGGCAGCGGGAACTAGTTTGTTGGAAAGGTTCCATCGGATGTATCCGATAGAGTTTGGTGGGGGAGTATCTCCCGCCTTGGCAGAGGAGTGGCTAAAAGGAGTAGAGAGAGTGTTGCGTGCCATGGGCGCATCGGATGAGCAGAAAGTCAATCTAGCGACTTTCAACCTGAAGGGCAAGGCCCTAATCTGGTGGGAAGCTTACAGCCGCCAGCTGACCACAGTGGAGGAGGGTGGAGTTCTTAGGGCTATCACCTGGGACTTGTTCATCAAGGGGTTCAATGATCACTTCTACCCAGAGAGTTATCGCACTGAGCAGGAGAATGCTTTCTTGTACCTAAAGCAAGGAAGTATGATAGTGGATGAGTATGAGATAAAGTTTGCTGCTTTGTCTCGTTATGCAGGGGAGCTGGTGAACACCGATGCCAAACAGTGTAAGAGGTTTCGTGGGGGACTAATCCCTAGTATTGCGACCCGTTTGACTCAGTTTAGAGAGAGAGACTATGCTGACCTAGTGGAGATGTCCAGGATGACTGGCAAAGATGTTCCGACTTTGATTGATCACAGGGCTAAGAAGCGGAATACCAGTGGAAGTTGGTTAGGGAGAGCTACCAGTGAGGGTGGCTATGCTAAAAACAGTGATGGGAAGACTTTTGCTGGCAAGGGGCCCGGTGTCTCCAAATCTCAGAGGAGTTGGCAGAAAGAGAATGGCAGTCAGGGTGGCAGTCGGTTTTCAGGGGCTAGTGTGCAGAGTGGTGATCGCCGTTATTTCAGATGCGGAGGAGAGGGTCACATGATTCGTCAGTGCCCAGTGAAAGATGAATAGATGCATCAGGTGAAATGTTATTCTTGTGGAGAGATGGGTCATAAGGCGTCAAGGTGCACCAAGCCTCGTAGTGCTCCAGCATATTCAGTGGGCAGTGCGGTAGTAGGTCAGGGTCGTGGTCAGGGTACTGCTGTTGTTCCAGGCAGGGTTTTTGCTGTGACACGTCAAGGGGCAGAGGCATCACCAGATGTGGTTACAGGTACATTTCTTATATCGGGTTTCTATGCCTGAGTTCTTCTTGATTCTGGATCTACTCATTCATTTATATCCGAATCTTTTGGTAGTATGCTTGATAGACCTTCAGTGGTCTTACCTTATACTTTGTACATATCTATTCCTATGGGGAAGACAGTTAGAGTGAGTACTTGTTATCCTGATTGTGCTCTAGAGGTAGAGGGGAGGCGGTTAACAGTAGACTTGGTGCCGTTGGCAATGTCTGATTTTGATGTTATTCTGGGTATGGACTTCTTATCAGCACATCATGCTTGATCGATCGTCTGTCGAAAGAAGTTCTATTTGTTATTCTAGATGAGGGCAATATAAAAATTTGGGATGAGAAGAAAGTGGGCAAGTCTTGCCTTATTTCCAGTATGCGTGCGAGGACACTCCTTAGTAAAGGGTGTCAAGGCTATCTGGCCTATATTGTTAATGATCGAGAAGTGGAGATGAAGTTTTCAGATATTCCAGTAGTGAAAGAATTCGAAAATGTGTTTCCTGATGATTTTCCAGGAGTTGTTCCCGATAGGGAAATTGAGTTCACTATTGAGCTAGTGCCTGGGGAGAGCCCCATATCTATTGCGCCATACAGAATGTCACCCGCAGAGTTGTATGAGCTGAAAGTTCAGTTGAGTGAATATTTGGAAAAGGGCTTTATTCAGTTCAGTTCTTCACCATGGGGTGCGCCTGTGCTCTTTGTGAAGAAGAAAGATGGCTCCATAAGGATGTGTATTGATTATCGACAGCTGAATAGGGTAACTGTTAAAAATAAGTACCCTTTGCCCAGAATCGATGATTTGTTTGATTAGTTGCAAGGGGTAACTGTCTTCTCGAAGATTGATTTGAGATCTGGATACTATCAGTTGAAGGTTAGAGACAGTGATGTGCCGAACACAACTTTTTGTTCTAGGTACGGACACTTTGAGCTTCTGGTCATGCCATTTGGGCTGACAAATGCTTCTGCGGTTTTCATGGATCTGATGAATCGGGTTTTCAACCATATTTGGACTCTTTTATTGTGGTCTTCATTGACGATATTCTTGTTTACTCCTGTACTATGGAGGAGCATGAACATTACCTGAGGACTGTATTGCAGACCTTGAGAGAGAAGCAGTTATTTGAGAAGTTCAGCAAGTGCGAGTTCTGGCTGAAGAGTGTGGTTTTCTTGGGGCATGTGATATCTAGTGATGACATCCGTGTAGATCCAAAGAAGATTGAGGAAGTGGTGAGTTGGCCGGCACTGTCTAGTGTGACTGAGATTCAGAGTTTTCTGGGTTTGGCTGGATATTATCATCGCTTTATTGGTGGCTTTTCAGAGATCGCTTTGCCTATGACAAAGCTGATTCGGAAGAATGTCAGATTTGTTTGGTCTGACGATTGTGAGAAGGGTTTTCAGCTATTGAAAGAGAAGTTGGTGACTGCTCCTGTTTTGACAGTTCCTCAGGGTACCAATGATTTGGTAATCTATAGTGATGCATCGTTGCGTGGTTTGGGTTGTGTTCTGGTGCAGAGAGGGAAGGTTATTGCTTATGCTTCACGTTAGCTGAAGCCGAATGAACTGAATTACCCTACCCACGATCTAGAGTTGGTAGCAGTGGTCTTTGCTTTAAAGTAATGGCGGCATTATCTTTATGGTGTGACTTGTGAGATTTACATAGATTACTAGAGTCTCAAATATTTGTTCACTCAAAAAGAACTAAATTTGAAACAGAGGAGATGGCTTGAGTTGATAAAAGATTATGACTGCTCGATTCATTATCATCTAGGTAAGGCCAATGTGGTGGCCAATGCTTTGAGCCGTAAATCGGCTGGCAGTTTATCTTGTGTGAGATGTGCCATAGTTGAAATTTTTTGTGAAGTGAAGAAGCTGAATGCAGAGTTAGAATTGGGCAGTGGAGATGTGTTGTTAGCTCGGTTTTGTGTGCGACTGACCTTTATTGATCGTATTCTTGTGGAGCAGGATTTTGATGAGTTGTTGAGAAAGAAGAAGAAGCAAGTAGTTGATGGCGTGGAGAGTGAGTTCCGGATTGGCAGTGAGGGTATGCTTATGTTCGGACAGCGGATGTGTGTCCCTGATAGCCCGGATCTGAAAAATAGCATTCTGGAGGAAGCTAATTGTTCTGCTTATGCCATGCATCCGGGTGGCAATAAGCTGTACAGAAATTTGCGAGAAAATTGTTGGTGGAAAGGCATGAAGAGGGACATTGCAGAGTTTGTGTCCAAGTGCTGGACTTGCCAGAGGGTATAGGTGGAACATCAGAGGCTGCAGGGTTGCTTCAAAACCTATCGATACCTGTATGGTAGTGGGAGCACGTGACTATGGATTTTGTTGTGGGATTGCCGCGTTGTAGCAGAGGCTTTGATTCGATTTGGGTGATTGTGGATAGGTTGACCAAATCGGCTCACTTTTTGCCGGTGCGTGTCACCTACACCACCGAGAGGTATGAAAAGCTTTATATTGAGGAGATTGTTCGATTGCATGGAGTCCCAGTGTCGATAGTCAGCGACAGGGATCCTAAGTTCACTTCGAGATTTTGGCAGAGTTTGCAGCAGGCTTTGGGGACCTCATTGAAGTTCAGTATGGCTTTCCATCCTCAAACTGATGGTCAGTCGGAGAGGACTATCCAGATTTTAGAGGATATGTTGCGTGGGTGTGTTCTTGATTTTTGTGGAGTCTGGGATGACTATCTTCCATTAGCAGAGTTTGCTTATAATAATAGTTACCAGTCCAGTATTGGTATGGCATTCTATGAGGCACTGTATGGAAGGCATTGTCGTACGCCTATTTGTTGGAGTGAGGTTGGGGAGCGTTAATTGTTGGGACCCGAGTTGATTCAGCAGTTAGCAGATGGGGTAAAGTTGATCAGAGAGAGGCTGAAGATAGCTCAGAGTCGGCAAAAGAGTTATGCCGACAACCACCGCAGGGATTTAGAGTTTGAGGTAGGTGACAGAGTTTTCCTTCGAGTTTCACATTCGAAGGGAGTGATCCATTTCAGAGGCAAGGGAAAGTTAGCACCCAGGTATGTGGGGCCTTATGAGATCATAGGGAGGTTGGTGTGACAGCTTATCGGTTATCCCTACCACCTAAATTGTCTCGCTTACATGATGTCTTTCATGTATCTGCTCTTCGCAAATGCATTGGGGATCCTACACATGTTTTGCAAGACGAATGGATTGAGATTGAGGAGGATTTGTCTTATGTGGAAGAACCCTTGAGAATTATTGACCGTAAGGAGCAAGTTTTGTGCTCCAAGATCGTTCGTTGGGTAAAGGTCTTATGGCGGCATCATGGCT
Organism: Monotropa hypopitys; assembly: GCA_002855965.1. NCBI lineage: Eukaryota > Viridiplantae > Streptophyta > Magnoliopsida > Ericales > Ericaceae > Monotropa > Monotropa hypopitys. The sequence goes on from NMUG010000182.1 coordinate 25,804, forward strand.
TGGAAGAAGCCACATGGGAAGGTGAGGATGCCATGAAAACTAAATATCCTTATTTATTCGATTCAGGTACGTCTTTTATTTTCGAGGGCGAAAATTTCTTAAGGAGGGGAGAGTTGTCACGCCCGAACCAATTTAAATAAATTAAATTAAAATATTATAATATTTTATAAGAAAAGAAGAAGGAAAAATAATATGTGAGAAGGGTTAATATTGTTTTTTAGAGTTATGATGACTTTTAAATAAAAACAAGTTTAATTGTATTTAAAATA
>NMUG010000183.1:0-26069 GCA_002855965.1 Monotropa hypopitys
CGAAAGAAAGCAAGGATCTAGGGTTACAAAGCAAAGAAGGATCTAGAGTTACAGTCAAAATGAAGAAATAAACTAAAAACGATCTAGGGTTTGGACGAGAAATCAAAACTTATCGAAAAAATGAAGAGATGAAGGTTTTCTCACCTGAGCTGAGAGAAGTCGACGTCGCCTGAGCTGAGGTCTGGTTTTCGAAGAAATGCACCGAAGTCGCCATCGCCTGAGCTGAGTTTGAACTGAATACGAAAATGGGACTGGAACGGATACGACATCTTTTAGTTTGGGACCTGAATCAAAATGGACTTATTGGGCGGGACCGGCCCAAAATAACCCCAAAAACAATTCCCCCAAAACGACATCGTTTTGGGGGTGTTGTCAAAAAAAAAATCGGAAGGCTTTCACCAGCATCACGGTTTTTATCTTTCATTTCTGTCCAAACCCATTTTTGCTCCTCTTCGTTCATTCTAGACACATTTAGGGGAAGGTTTTGTTCCTCTCTATCTGTCTCAATTTTTGACCGCGTGGACGTTCGATTCAGGTATTCAGGTACACATTCCAACAGAATGTGTAGGATTTCAATGGATTATTTTTGTGTTTCAAAAAATCCATGTATAGTAGATTTCGTGATTGTGAAGGTGTTGTGATTTTTTTGGGGGGGGGGTTGTCTATTCATGTACAACAGATTATTTGTAGATTGTTTTTTTTGTCTGAACTATTTTTTTTGCACATTTGAATTATAAGAAAAATAAATATATAAGAAAATAAACCATCGATTGAAAATTACACACCATTTCTGAAAAAGAGTTTGAAAGAGAGGAAGTTGCATACGAATGTTACAATCGTTACGGGAGAATTTTGGGGTTAAGCATTAGAATATCTTATCGTATTAAAAGTAAAAAAGACAATGTTTTGATAAGTCAAAAAATTGTTTGCAATAAGCAAGGAGTAAGGAGAAACGTTAAACAGACCCTAGTGGTAGAAATTCCTCAAAAGGAGATGAGAACTAAGTGTGATGCTAATATGTACATATCATTGAACCAAGAAACATCAAAATGAGTTGTGATAGGTTTTGAAGAAAAACACAACCATCTTTTACACCTTCCTGAATGTTCTCATATGATGAAATCCCACAAATGATACGCGAGGCTCAAGCTATAAATGTTGATATAGTTGCTGATAGTGGTTTATCGCTTAAGGCATCACATGATCTCTTGAGTGCACAAGTAGGGAGAAAAGAGTTTTTAGGCTTCACACGGGAGGACCAAAAAATTACTTGCGGGGGAGGCGGCAAAGAAGCCTGGAGTATGGTGAATCAGGTGCTCTGTTGGAATATTTTCAACAACATGCCTCTAGAAATCCATATTTTTACTATGCGGTTCAATTGGATGCTGATGAGATGATTACTAATATTTTTTGGGCTGGCCATGAGATGATTATAGATTACGGGCTTTTTGGTGATGCTATATCATTTGACACAATATTCCGAACAAACAAAGAGTGTCGACTATTTGCTGTTTTCACCAGCTTTAATCATTATAGAATGACAGTTTTGTGTGGCACTATTATATGATGAAACTGTTGAATTATTTGACTGGTTATTTAACACCTTCTTACATGCGATGTCTGGGAAAAAGCCTACCATTATTTTCACAGACCAAGATGTTGCGATGGCTAAGGCAATTTCGAGTTTCTTGTCCGATGTTACTCACGGCCTATGTACTTTTCATCTCAACCAAAATGCTTTGAAACACTTGGGGCACTTGTTCAAGGGTGCCTCAAAATTTGGTAGAGAGTTGAACAGTTGCATTTTTTGGTATGAGGATGAATGAGAGCTAGTTGAAGCTTGGGATATTTTGATTAAAAAATATGAGTTGCATGACAACGTATGGATGAAGAAAATTTGGGAAATTAGAAAGAAGTGGGCGCATGTGTACATGAAATGGTCATTCACTGTGGGGATGCAGAGCACCCAACTTAGAGAAAGCTTAAATGCAAAGATAAAAAGGTCTTTAAAATCCGATTTTAACATTGTTCAATTTTTTACCCTATTCTACACAATTGTTGTGGAAAAACGATATGAGGAATCTAAAGCTATATACGATTCTATAGAAAAATTGTCGAGATTGAGATTGAAAAGTCCCGTTTGTTAATCCAAGTATCGAAGTTGTACACTCCTCCTATATTTGACTTGTTCCATGATGAGGTTGACAACTCACTTTGTTGTAAGGTGAAACAATGCAATGTGGTAGAAGGATAATTTCAATTGGTGATTACCTTGCATGGAAATGACTTGGAGTATGTGGTCGTTGGTAGTGTTGAGGTAGACGATGGTGGAAATAACATCCTTTAAAGTATTCATTGTACTTGTCATAAATTCGAATACTTTGGGATTTTGTGTGCTCATGCAATTAAAGGACTTGATAGAATGAGTGCTATGAAAATTCTTGAAAATTATGTGCTAGGATGTTGGCGCGTAGATGCAAATTGTTTTGAATTGAAAAAGAGAAAATACACAGTGGTTGAAGACGCATATCTATATGTGGAAGAGATGGTGCAACATATGTGTGCGAAAGTGGAAGATATGATTCTTGGAACAAGAGGATCAATTGGAAGGGATACCTGAGAATTCGAGCATAATGATCATCAATATGAAAAATCAAAGGGTTGGAGAAAAAGAAAGGCATATCGATGAATGGAAGGAGAAGATTGAAATCTTGCCATGAAAAGACTAGAAAAAGCAAAAAATTATTTCCCAATCAACTCATCCTAGGGAGGTATAAAAACTATTTCATTATTTTATGTTCAATTTGTAGACTTAATTTACTTGTATATTCTAACAATTTTGTATTCTTTTTAGAGTATTGATCAAATAGTCAATTCGATTTCGATGCCTTCATTTTCTCAAGCATCACATAATCATGAAACTTCTCACGTTTATAATATTTTCTTGTTACTTAAATAATTTCATTTGATTGAACTTATTTTTTGTATTTTTTTGTAGGTCATGACATTTGATCCGGCAATCATAACTCTACGGGAGACTGATTCTTTTTTGGATAATGATTCATTTTTTAATTGCTAATTTATTCAGAAGATCCTAACAATCTTAAATTGAAATTTAACAATACTTGTTTAATGGTTATTAGAGTTTATTGTTGTATTTTTGTGATTATTTTTGGAGTTGCTTAATGGATCTTTTTTGTTGATGTGTTTTGTGAGAAAATATTTCCCAACACTTTTTGTGTTTATAGTTTGTGCACACCCCTTGTTCAAGTATTTTGATGGGAAGGTTTGTTGATGAGAAAATAGGAGACACAGTAGACAGAGGCAGAGAGCTAGTTGTTGGTGATTTTTTTTGACAACACCCCAAAATGATGTTGTTTTGGTGGAAATTTTTTTTGCCCAGCAGAGCCTCAAAACGGTGTCGTTTTGAAGCTTTGCAACCCAACAGAGTTGCTCCGCTTAGTAGGCTCCCCGGATCCAATAGTGTCTTCGATACTCATTATGAGTGACAACACACAAGGCGACAAAATAGAAAGTACAATACAATACCTAATAGTACAACGAAACATCGGGTGTTAGTAGTCCTTCGGCACTTATGATGAATGACGACATTCAATCCATATTTTCAGTATAGTCCGTGTCAATGGTACGGAGGACAGAATAAAAAATACAACACAATACTTAAGGTTAATATGAAACTTTAGGTGTTATTAGTGTCTTTGACACTAATTCGTGTCTTTGGCACTTTGAAAGTACTTACTCTTATACAAAAAAATGAAGTATATAATTTTTTTAGTCAACAAAATATTGAATAATTTTATAAAATAAAATGAACATGCAATTGAACAAATAAAATTAATATTGAATTTAAATTTATTTATTAAAATTAACATACATCTATATAATTATTTTAAAAAAATAATTAAATGGTTAGAATGACTAAAAAATGTGGGGGGGCTATCCATGTGCAATTCGATCACAGTCTTCCATTCCTTTAAATCGATCCAACGGTTAAAAATATAAACTAAAATGTGTATAAAATGTGTAAAGAAAATGTATAAAAATATGTGGGACTCACACCAATATGTTTTGTATAATAGATGACAGTTTAGGATAACTGGTGTGATTTCATAAAAAAGTGGTGTGGAGTGTGATTTTATTAGAATGGATGTGCGAAATTTATCTTTACAATTATGAATAAATTTTAAAAGAAGCTAAGAAGATTTTGTATCAATTGATTTTTATTTTTAGATTCTTCCACCTAGATAAATAAAAAAATAAAAGATTTTGTTTCAAAATGAACTAAAAATGGTGGAACGAGAATTTCTATTTACCCTAGAGAGAGAGCTCCTCAAAACACTCCCCCTCTCTCCCAGATGTCAATTGGCCCCCTTCCAATCTCTACTCAACCTCGCCTACCTTTATCCTCCTTGTCGGCTAGTAGCCCCATTCCTATCCCAAATATTCAAATTTATTGTGGTTCTCACCTGCCACGTGTGGGATTTAGCAATAATTGAGTTCTCGTGTAGAATTGTTCGAGCGAATCTTGTTGATTATGAGTTCCAATTTTGTCATCTATTTTTCCTCTATTGTGATGGATTTGACATCATAGTATGTGTCGTAGTGAGGTGTTGAGTCTATTGAAAGATGGTGGGTCTTGATTTTTGTCACACCATATACCACCAAAGTTACAACAATCAACTTTAATGATATGGAGTGCGTCCATTTAACTCTAATTCCCAAAGCAATACCAACAATAAACATTTATTCATCGATTTACCATGTCTTTATGAAGTTCTGAACAACCACACACTTGCTAGGAATACTACAATATACAATCATCAAGTGTACTTGATACAAACAAGTTCTCTTATGCTACCATTACTTTTCTACGTAAAATGCTCAACATAGACCTTTAAAACAACAACTTCTAAACCTAGGTAATATTTGAATTTATCAAGATTTTAGTAACCATTATTAGTGATCCACGATAAAGTGGGAAATAGTTGAAATCATTCAAAATGGATAACTATGAGAATTTGAGTACAAATGCATGTTCATAAATAGATTTGGTGTGAGTATAGTGTTATGCCCATATTGATTTGGGCCTAACACATATGCATATTGGTGTGTGTGAGTATATTCTTTGATTTGGTGATATATGATTGACGTGTGCGGATTGATTTGAGAAGAGTGAATAGCTGACACATCTTAAAACAAATCACCAATGTCGTTCAGTTATCACACTAGGATGTGTGCGGTGTTATATGTGAGTATGTATGACATAGTATATGGAAGATGTTGTATATATGTGTGATATACGTGTGATGGTTTGAGTTATACACACGTGTTTCATGAAATTATGAGTATAGATTAGTGCAATGGTATTGGAGCTATGATGTAATATTGTCATATTCGTGTATCCGTACTATATATAGTTATTCACTTTAGATCGGCAAGTACTATCTACTACCCGTTAGAATTTCGAGATGTAGATAAAAGATTGATGAAATGAATCGTATTACTTGGTATTCATCTATAATAAATATGTCATGAAAGATTGAAATAGAGGCATGGTTGTACTAGTTAAGACAACACTACAACTTATGTGATTCAATTAAAAGAGAGAAGTAAGTCTAAAATATATATGTTGGATCATTTGAAATTGATTGGCCGAGTTGGTCAAGTGCTAATTATTTAGTCAAAGAAAACGGCTTGAGAAGTTGAGTATGAGAAATTAATATCATTATGAATTTGAGTCTGGTACGTATAATTTCGGGGATGAAATTCTTATAAGTAGTGTTGATACCCGATTTTATTCCACCGCTCAGATTCAGTCAAATCGGGCTTAGGATTTATCAAAATGCAATCTCGAAATGTCTGGTCTTCTCACAAGCAACACAAATGACAGGAAGTAATGATATTTTAATGAATAAATATCGGTAAATTGTTAAGGAACATTTACCTAAAGTCAGATTTTCAAGATGATATGCAGTTCGTGACAAACAGTAAACGGACGCACAAGAAATCACTACATAGTAAGCATTTTATCACTCTCCAAAAAATTTACGCTCTCACATTCCCCTGAAATGGGTGCAGGAAGATCGTACTCTAATATTTCCTTGCTTTTAATGCGGAGGTTTTTTTGAAAATAAAACAGACAGGTGGAACTAAAAAAAGGTCAAGTTAATAATAGTTTGAACTTTGCCAAAACAAAATTACAATCCATTATTAATTTGTTTTCAGAATTGCCACTCGGCATAAAGTTATGGTGTACCAAGTCACTAATTTGAAAATTCGCTTTGATCTACGCAATCATAGTTGGGATCGGGGATTTACTATTATGAGTAGGGAATGTGTTAGCCATCCTACATCGCCCTTGCCGTACTTCATTGTGCGAGGATAATTCTTACCCTTGCAAAAAATCTACTTTGACTTTGACCTTGTCTGATTTGCTACTTCAACAGTTGTTTTCCTTTGCTATTCTGCCTTGTTTCTTGCCATGATTTCCCGAATGTTGATTCTACAACCACAAAGGTTAGATGATCCCCTAGCCAAGTGGCTTCAAGGCCCTCCGATGATAAAGTTAATCCCGGTAAGAGAGAAACTCAATCCTAATCGAAAGAATTGAATACAGAGTACTAAGTAGTAAATCGGGCAGAGTTTTGTTACCAGAGATTCCAGTCCTTGTGAAAGAGGTATTTGTCTCCTTTTATACTCGTTGATCCTTGTCATCAATGCACCGTTCCCTCTTTTTAACTCCTCATTAAGAAGAGAGGATGAACACAGACTGCAGACTATTCACCTTCCTCCCAATTAATTCTCCAAACCCTTCATATTCTGCCATTCAGACTTCCTTCCACACGCATATATTCACATTCATGGCCTGATAACAGTTGGTGCGTGTAACAATCAACGTCGTATCCATTAATCATTACCAATACACACTGCCCCTGTTATGCCGAGCTGGTTACTCTCCCACACTGCAGATGCTGCCGCACTAGGCCAAGCCTTATCCATAGTTAAGGAGCCTCACTTGCACGTAGTTAAATAGATGCCGAGATGCCAACTATAGTGCCCAAACCTCCATGACACACTCCCAAGATGTCCTGTCCATTGGGCCTGACCTGATCCAAGGAACTACATGGATATGGGTGCTCACAACTGGCCTTATCTCATACATTCTAGCTCAAGCTTGGTTCAGGAAACACATACATAGCTCATTCTTCCTAGGTCCAACTCCATATGTCCCTTAATAGAGATATCACGTCATCTGGATGTTCAGCCACAATCGTCCAAACCTCATCCTAGACATAAATCCTCTATGGACTTACTTTTGGGCAAACCTTAAAGAATCCATAATGTATTACTGCGCTGCCATATATGTCGCGCTACTACACTGCCGCACTACTACACTACTGCGCTACTATACTTAACAATCTTCCAAATGAATATGTAATCACATCTTTTCTGACCTGGATGCAACACAGGGAATCTGAATCCACATGCCACGTGGCTAATCCAGAATTACCCTACCACAATTGCTCCCCAACTTTGACTGCTTCAGCTGCACTACCGGAGGAGTCAAAGGTTTCCGAGCTTCCAAAACGTTGATGCACCATTAAGTTTCGCTTAATAACCATCATTTGCCTATAGCCACAATCATCATTACTTCATTAATACTGTGGGACCCAGGCACATTTATTAATGCTAATTTCACTTCACCCGAGATAGGGCTCTCGATTCCCTCAAAAACCCATCAAACGTTGCACCAAAAACCTTTGGCATCCCACAAACATTCCCTCCAACAATTTCGCCCCTTTAAGTACTAATCTCTTCCTTCAATCTCGAGCCCTTCAGCATTTCACCTTCTAGACTCCTATAAGTATCCTTCTCACAAAACTCTTTTCTTTCTTCATCCTCCATTTTCATTACTGCACATCATGGGTATTTTTAAGCACAAAGTGAATAACCCCGCGAAAATGTCTGACTTCCGCGATTATTTCAATATTCCTGTCGACGTAGCCGTCGAGTTGGCCCCTCTTGGATATAAATCCAAAAACGAGGATGCCAACACCTTGGTGATTCCTTTAATAGATATCTTTGAGGCTAGAATCAGATTTCCCTTAGAACCTCTCTTTCGCGAGTTCTGCAGCTTTACGGGACTTACCCCTAGACAGATGTCCACCAACATGGTGCGCATCATAATGGGGGTTGTTGCCCTAAATCGAATAACCGGGTCCAAGATAACCATCCACGAAATCCTCTATCACTATACCATAAACAGTATCCAGCAAGGAGTCTGGTATTTTAAATATCGAAATGATAGGGGGAGGCTTGTTGACAACATCCCTGACATTGAAAAGGGGAATGATGACGATCTTCTCATAGTCACCGGCAATTGGGAGTATGCCACTGGCGAAGAGCAGAAATGCTCCCTTCCTCGTCGTGATGGATCCCCCTGTCAGTTCTTATACCTTTCTTCTTTAATTTCCTACAACTTTATAGTTTCTTTTACTCATTACCATCTTCTAATATTCTGTAGCATCCAAAAAATTCAACTACAAATCCCTTCACTTCAAAGAATACAAATTCGACGAGGTTCTCCGGGCTCTAAACTTCAAAGATTCTCGCAGAATTCCCCTTAACTGCTCAGTTCATAGACTTTTGGACTACGTTCCACATTATCGGGGATACCGAGGCGTCAAACAACCTGTCTTATCAATCAATCCAACTCCAGATACCTACAAACCAATTGAATCTTCCGGAACTTTAGCCAAAATATCGGGAGCATCAATTGACAAGGGCAAATCTGTAATTATTGAGACGGGCACATCAAGCCGCGTTGCTCCCCAATCTGAACCTCAATTCAGCCAAGAAACAGAAGAAGGAGATATGTCTCGATTCAATCTAACTGGGGCTTGGGAGAAACTGGCTAGCGGAAGGATTCGATCCCCTCCAGATCTACGAATGACTGCAACTTCTGCCCCTGACACACTGCCAACAGCCGCTATAGCCACTGCAGTCGCCACTGGGACCAGTCTCCACCCTACCACTGCAGGCAAAACCCTTCCAAAGCCAAGAATCAGCCAGCCCAAATCAACTCAGCTTACTGCCCAAATTCCAACCATCACTGAACCTACCTCCACATTACCAATCGTAGCAGTGACCTTGAGTGATGATGAGATTCCTGCACCTCCTCAAATTGAAACAAATGTTGATCTTCCACCCCCTGCCAAAAAAGCTAGAACCGATCGGTCTCGCCGCCCGCAGACCGAGTTTGAACCAACTCTGTGGGGCCCCTTGTTGAAGAAGGGAGTAGATAACTTTATTTCAACGACTGACACCATTGAAGATCATTCTATAGCCGTGGGACTAGCCGACGCAGTTTTACTTCCCAAAGACATGGACATGGAAGAAAAACGTGCCTCCATTGACCTATACTCTGCAGCCTGCTCTGGTTCCTTCAAGGTAATCTTTCTGAATACTCTCACACTATTCCAATGCATAATACTTACTCATATTTTTTCCCATATCTTCTTCTAAGCGATTCAATGCATTACTATTCTGACCAAGAGACTTGCTGACCTGAGGATTCAGCTGGACCGCAAACAAGAGATGAGCAGCAAACGACTTCTCCTTATCACCAGAAAGAATGATAGCATTGCATCACTCATCGAGCAATGCGGTCAGCTAGGGGGTGATGTAATGACTCTCAAAGCAAAAATAACCCAAATTCAACTAGAAAGGGATGCTCAACTCAAAACTCAGCAAGATCTTTTAGAGAAAACGAGAGAAGAAGCCAGGGATGACCTGAAGAATAGATTGAATTCCCACAGGGAAGAGGTGGAGGCCATGAGTGCCAAATTCCGAAATCGTTCAATTGAACTCGAACAGGCGCGGAATGAGATGTTTGAATTGAAGGAGAGGCATCTTCAAGAAATCCGAAAGGCGAAGGAGGACGGGTACTCCACTGGGTATGCCGCAGGATCACATGCTATAGGGGTGGAATATATGAAGTAATTCACTGACTCATTCCCCGGGCTGGAGGATTCCATCTCCACCAGATATTGGGGAGAAGCCCTGGATTTTATGGGAGTCCCCCCGATTCAACACTTCGCGCCGTTACTCCTGTTCCTTCTATATTCTTAAAATGGAAACACGATCCCCCAATAACAAGAGAAGCTGGACCCGCACTGCCGCTACCCCAAGACCTCAGCTTAGCCTCTACTACTTCCTTATCTGATGTTTTATCCAGCTGTACTGAGGTACCAGTTGCTGTCATTTCCTCCTCTACCACTGTGGTGCTTTCAGAGATCACAGACCTCACTATCCCTCCATTTGGTTCTGATGCCGCTTCAACTTTTTCTACCGATCTGGTAATGTCCTCAGAGAACGTGAACATCTCAACTACTCAGCCCACTTCGGATCCATCCTTGGCTGCTACCACAGGGGCAACAAGTGAAATTCCTTCAACTGAGGTGCTTGGCACCAGTGAAACAGTTTGATTTATCTTTAATTTGGTCTGTAATACTTTAATCTCGAACTACTGATTTTGGCAACAAGTTTGCCGATATCTTTGCCCTTAGATGATGAATGTGGTGATGTATGGCTTTAAACTTTTCTGAATCTTTACTTCTATGAATCATGCTTACGTTTAACTTTTGACAACTGAACTGTTTGCATGTTTGTGCTTTCTTTTCTGCTTTCATCATAACTGTTAAGTCCCATGTGCCGCGGTGTTGGGGGTACACTGGGAGCATGGGCTTTTGGAGTATCCCATATGCCGCATTGCCCCATATATACCAACCGTACGAGATTTTGGGCAACTCCTCTTTTTTAGGCCTTTAGGCAAAATCGATTGCTTCATTGGCCAAGGAAATTTGTAATCTCAAATTTCCCTGATTTTCTCACTCATTTCAATCCAGGGTTGCTTTTGACTTAGACATTTCAAAAACGTTATAGGATTGAAGATCAGATCTGACCCCTTTTAGGACTTCCCTCCTGTTTTAAACATTAGCTCTCTTGGGACTATTGTCTCTTTTTAAAGCTTTCAGTTTAGGATCCAAGAGGAACCCTATGGAATATTTTTCAACTTTTTGAACTAGACTCTCGGGACTTCTCATCCCCTAAAGAATCTTAACTCAAGAGGATGGTTCTGGGTCTTCTCAACCCATTTCCCGCATTCCCTACTCAGAACCATCCCCCAGTTTTGAACCTTGGCCCTCTTGAGATTTCCCATCCCTTTTTAAGGCTTTTAGTTTGGGATCTATTAAGAACCCAAAATTTTTTTTGAGTTCAGGTCATTGGGATGTTACGTCAAGGTCCTTAGCTCGGGAACAATGATCCTGGGCCTTCTCAACCCATTCCAAGCATTCCCTGTCTGGGACCATTGCCCCCAATGAGGAAGTGAAGGCTGATGAAGACTTGACTTTCTCATTCAACAGTTGATCTTGAACAAACAAAGGACAGCAACACTTGGGCACAAAAACTGAGCTCAACTTCATGCATTAGAATATTTTTCGAATACAACATTGCGTCATTTGTAATCATGGATAAAATTTCTTTAAATTTGAAACATTCCAAGTGCGGGGAATGGGAACACCATTGAGGTCTTGCAACTTATATGTTCCCCGCCCTGCTATACCGATGATTTTATAAGGCCCCTCCCAGTTTGGCCCCAATTTTCTGTCTGCTGGATCTTTTGTATTGCCGAGCACCTTCCTTAGAACCAAATCCCCAACTTTGAACTCTCTTGGCATAACTTTTCGATTGTGAAATTTAGCCAACTGGCTCTGGTAGGAGGCTAATTTGATTAAAGCACTTTCTCATCTTTCCTCCACTAAGTCGAGCTGCACTGCAATAGCCTGATCATTGCCCCTTTATTCCACCAGCTGAGTTCTGGTCGTTAGGATCCCAATTTCCAAAGGAATTACCGCTTTTGAACAATAAGCGAGTGAGTATGGAGTCTCTCCTGTAGCTCGCCTAGGCATAGTGCGGTAAGCCTAGAGAACCAATGGTAATTCATTTACCTATCCGCCTTTGGCCTTCTAGAAATCGTTTCTTGATTCCATCCAGAATGGTTTTGTTCGAGGCCTCATCTTGGCCATTGCTTTGCGGATAACTGACTGAGGCATAAAAAATTTTGATCTTGTATGTTGAACAAAATTTCTTGAACTTGTCTTGGAACTGGGTGCAATTGTTTGATACAATGGCATATGGAATTCCAAAACAAGTAATAATGTTTTTCCATACAAATTGCTCGGTATTATGCTCAGTGATCTTGGCCAATGGTTCTGCCTCTATCCACTTCGTGAAATAATCTGTACCTATTAACAAATACTTTCTGGCTCCCTACGCTGTCGGCAAAGGACCCACAATGTCCAGACCCCACTGAGCGAACGGCCATGGACTGGTGAGAGGTACGAGATCCATTGAAGGCGTATGGATAATTAGGGAGAACTTCTAACATTTTTCACAATTTTGAATATACACCTAGCATCTTCTTGCATATAGGGCCACCAGTAGCCCTGCGAAATAGCTTTATGGGCTATTGACCTGCCCCCCGCGTGGCTGCCGCACACCCCTTCATGAATTTCAAATAAAAATTGCTGAACAAGGGATGGGTGCACACACCAGAGGTAAGGTCCTGTAAAGGACTTTCTGTACAATGCATCATCTGGAGATAACCAAAACCTGGATGCTTTAAATCTGATTTTATAAGCTTCTTTCTTGTCATCTGGTAATTGACTGTGCTTGAGGTAGGCGATAATGGGATCCATCCAAGACGGGCCCATGTCTACCTCTTGTATTTCTTCCTACTCTTGAACTCGAATACTGGGCTGTAATATAGTATCCACACAAACTATGCAGCATAGCTTAGTGGAGACTAACGAGGCAAGACATGCCAATGCATCTACGTGGCTGTTTTGCTTTGATGTGATCTGCACTATCTGAACTTGTTCGAAATCCAAGAGCTTCTTCTTCACCGCTATCATATACAATGCCATTCTATCATCTTTTGCCACATATTCTCCTGACAGCTGGTTGACCACCAGCTGGCTATCACAGTGTACCATCAAATTTTTTGCCCCGCACTATTGAGCGCTGCTCAGCCCGACAAGCATGGCCTCATACTCTGCTTCATTATTTGATGCTTTGAAACCTAATTGAATTGACTGTTCCAAAACAATCTCCTCTAGGGATATTAAAACCACCCCCACACCTGATCCTTTGTTGCAGGCAGATCCATCCACAAAGAGTCTCCACATTTCTTCCATGGATGGCTCATCGGCCTTTAACTCAGGATGTGTGGAGTGCTCTTCTACTGTAATTTGCTGCTCTGCGGTGGTCCGAGTTAAAATTTTTGAGAACTCAGCCACAAAATCTGCCAAGATCTGCCCTTTGATGGCCGTGCGGGGTACGAATTCAATATCGTACTCTCCCAGTTCAACGGACCAACCTGCTACCCTCCCAGATAGGCCTGCCTTTTGCAGAACATACCCTATTGGATGAGTGGTTGGAACTTTGATTGGATGGGCAAGAAAGTAATGTTGCAACTTCCGCGATGTCATAACTAGTGCCAGAATGAGTTTTTCCAGCAGAAGATACCTGGTTTCAGCATCCAACAAAGTTTTGCTAACATAATAAACTGGAACTTGCCGCCGTTCTGCTTCTTTGATTAGCACCGCACTCACAGCATGCTCAGAGACCGCAAGGTAAACAGTAAGCACCTCTCCAGGCTCTAGTGTAGCTATCAATGGTGGTGCCGCTAAGTACTTCTTCAAATCTTGGAAGTCTGCTTCACAATCTGCCCCCACTCATACTTAGAACTCTTTTTTAAAAGTTGGAAAAATGACCGACACTTATCCGAGCTGTGGCTAATGAATCGGTTTAGTGCGGCGACCATCCCTGTCAAACGCTGAACCTCTTTTGTTGTTGCTGGGCTTTGGAGAGCTTGTAGAGCAATGATTTGGTCTGGATTGGCCTCAATAACTCTCCTTGTCACAAGATGACCCAAAAATTTGCCCGAGCTCACTCCGAAAGCACATTTTGAAGCGTTGAGCTTCAGTTTGAACTGCCTCAGGATCTCAAAAGTTTTACATAAATCGACAAGGTGGGAATCTGCTTCTTTTGACTTCACCACCATGTCATCTATGTATACTTCCATGCTTTTACCAATAAGATCTCGAAATATAAGCGTTGCAAGCCTTTGGTAAGTAGCCCCTGCATTTTTCCGCCCAAAAGGCATTACTCTGTAATAATAAAGCCCCAAAGGTGTGATAAATGAGGTCTTCTCCTCGTCAGGCTCATACATTGCAATCTGATGGTAGTCCCTATAGGCATCCAAGAAACTCATGCGTTTGTATCCTGCCATGGAGTCGACAAATTGATCAATCTTTGGCATGGGGAAACTATCCTTAGGACAAGCCTTATTAAGACTAGTAAAATCTATACACATGCGCCATGTTCCATTTTTCTTATTTACAACAACAGTATTAGAAAGCCACTCTAGGTAATACACCTCCCGAATAGCATTGGATTTCAACAATCTGTCCACTTCTTCAAGTACTGCTTCGGCATGGTGTGTGGCTGATCTGTGTCTTCTTTGCATAACTAGACGGTGGCATAGATCAACATTGAGATGATGGCATATTACACTTGGCTCTACCCCAGGCATTTCTACCGGAGTCCAAGCGAATACGTCAATATTCTCCTTTAATGCTCGCTCCAACTCTAAGGCATCCGTTTTAGGGAGCTCCTCCCCAAGTAGGAAATACCTATCCTCGTCGGACTCGTGCGCAGGGACCTTCCTCAGGTTTTCCACCACTCGCGAGTTTGGGTCCACGCCAACATCTTCAAGAACTGGCTGGTCAGGCACCTCAATGGTCTTTACTTGCTCTACAGTAGGGGTATGTTTGATTGACGCCCAAAAGCAAATTTTTGATGACTTTTGGTTACCCCTTATGCTTTCCACTCCTTTTGGTCCTGGAAACTTAAGGACCTGATGATATGTGGAAGGTATGGCTCCCATTCTATGAAGCCATGTGCAGCCAATGACGGCGTTGTAGGCAGATGGGAGATCCACCACCAAAAACTCCACCTCCTTAGTCACTCTCCTAGCCCGGATGGGAAGAACAATGGATCCAAGCGGCCAAACTGGGACGGCCGTAAACCCCACCAACGGAATCTTTGCTTCTTTCAAATCTTTATGGGTCAGCCCCATCTTCCTGAATGTTTGGAAATAAAGGATTTCCGTAGAGCTTCCCTGGTCCACCAGTATCTGCTCTGTATCAAATTTATTAATATTGAGGGGTATCACCAAAGCATCACTATGCGGGAAGGTGACCCCCTCTGAATCAGCATCTGAAAAAGAAATCTGGATTGACTCTGGATTTTCTTCTCTTTGATGCTTCTGGCCCAACTTGAGCACATGTTGCTCTGACGCTTCCCCTCATTTCTGGGCTCTGGCTTGATCTCTCCTCTGGTGGTCTTCTCCACCATGAATCATATGAATAATACCAGCCGGAGTTTGGTCCTCATCTGAACAGTCATCTCGCCTTTCCACTTGCCTGGGTCTTTCTCCCCAGGCTGGGGCCCAGTCGATATACTGCTTCAAATGACCCGCCTCCACCAGTTCTTCTAAAAACTCTTTAAAATATGCACATTGCTCTGTCATGTGGCCGTACTGCCTGTGGAAACTACATCTTAGGCCTGACGCCTCCATTTCCTCTCGGTTTCCCCTCTGCTTGGCAGGTCATCTCCAAAATGCTTCATTCTATAGGGGATAAACTAGTCGGAATATGGGCACATTAAAAACGGTCCTTATTGCCTTACATGATTCTAGTCCTGGTCTGGGCATCCTCAAAACCAGCAGCCTGGAAAAATTGGTTTGATGCGTGGCAGGATAGGTCTGCTACACGGTGGGAGCTTGTTCCCTCTACGCGGAGGAATCCTCCTACTCTATTGGCTTTTTCTTTCTCTTCTTCTTCTTCTTTTCCTCTGAGTCCACCAAATTAGTTCGATGGTTTTTATTTGCAGTATGGCCAACCTCTCTGTATTGCTCCTCTTCCAGCTTTGCGTGCTTCTCCACCCTCTCCATCAGTTCTGGGAAAGTTTCCACCGGATTCAATGTCAGGGACTCCCTCAGTTTTTTGCCAAAGGGGAGGCCTAGCCTGAACATGGAAACGGCCTGCTTCTCCGTGCAATCTTCGACCTCGTTGTACATCTCTACATACCGGTCGACATATTCCCTAAGACTCTCGTTCGATCGCTTTCTCAGCGATGTCAAAGAATCAAAATGTTTTGGGGCAACGCGGCTAGTCATAAAGCATGCAACAAAGATCTCAGCTAATTGCTCCCATGAAGTGATGGATTGAGATGGGAGTTTGTGGTACCACGTCAGCGCAGAATGTCCCAAGCTTGAGGCGAACATTCTGCAATATAAGAGGTCGTCGCCCTCATAGAGGATGAGTGTCTGTTGATAATCTTTCAGATGCACAATGGGGTCCACCTTCCCATCATATTTTGGGAAGTTAGGAAGGGTGAATCCCCTAGGAATCTTATACGAAGTAATCTCCCGTGAAAGAGGGAAGGATGTAATCTGCTGAACAACGTGCTTTGCAGTGTCTTGGGCAGTTCCCCTGCCCCTGATATGCTCGTCAATATACTTCCTTAGGTCAACTATGTCTTCTGGGGGTGATGGCCTGTCCCCAGCCTGATCCCTCTGAATCTGCTGCACCTGTCCTGGATCCCGACATAGCATTATCTATTCCCTGATATCCGTAATAGAGGCTGCTGATCTTGCTGGGGTAGCCTCATTCACATGACTTCTGGTATGACTTAGGCGCTCACTGGGTAGTTGGGAACCCCTAACCACGCGCCTCCATATCTGAGGTGGTGGTGGATTCTTTCCCGCCCTGTTCACGGCCTGAACCTGCCTAGGGGCATTGGATTCCATTCCCTGGCCCCCAATGGCCCTTGAGTGAGTGTTGGCTGCCCGTTTCCCTTGATTGTCTGTTACGTCCACCACCGATGGCGCTTGATTTATCGCCGTTGGATTCTGCTATTGAACCAGACAGTTCATCTCCTTCTCCAAATGCCTAATGGTCTGGGCTTGGGCTTTCACAATATCCACCAAATCTTCATCTCAAACTGATCTGGATCTTGATCTAGACTGAGAACCCAAGGATCGGGTCCTGCTATCATATTCATCAGAATAGGAATTGCCATCCTCCATGGCGACGTACTCTTCTTCTTCAGTCAGATGCCTAGCGTCTGGGACTTCAACTTCCTTCCCTTTGCCACCATGCTGGCTTGGGCCTCCTTTGCTGACCCTCTGAAAACGAGAGCAACTCCTGGGCTTCCTCGGTGCTGGAGGTGCCAGAGGAGTATCCGTGATGCCTCCGTCAGCCCCAGTACCCCTTTGTTGTTCTTCCAACTCATTATTTCGTCCTGCTGTCATACTTTTCTCAAACTGGTGCTGATTACTTTTTTGAATGTCATTTCCCACAGACGGTGCCAATTGTGCGAGGATAATTCTTACCCTTGCAAGAAATCTACTTTGACTTTGACCTTGTCTGATTTGCTACTTCAATCGTTGTTTTCCTTTGCTGTTCTCGCCTTGTTTCTTGCTACGCTTTCCCGAATGTTGATTCTGCAACCACAAAGGTTAGATGACCCCCTAGCCAAGTGGCTTGAAGGCCTTCCGATGATAAAGTTAGTCCCGGTAAGAGAGAAACTCAATCCTAATCGAAAGAATTGAATACAGAGTACTGAGTAGTAAATCGGGCAGAGTTTTGTTACCAGAGATTCCAGTCCTTGTGAAAGAGGTATTTGTCTCCTTTTATACTCGTTGATCCTTGTCATCAATGCATCGTTCCCTCTTCTTAACTCCTCATTAAGAAGAGAGGATGAACACAGACTGCAGACTATTCACCTTCCGCCCAATTAATTCTCCAGACCCTTCATATTCTGTCGTTCAGACTTCCTTCCACATGCATATATTCATGGCCTGATAACAGTTGGTGCGTGTAACAATCAACATCATATCCATTAATCATTACCAATACACACCGCCCCTGTTATGTCGAGCTGGTCACTCTCCCGCACTGCAGATGCTGCCGCACTGGGCCAAGCCTTATCCATAGTTAAAGAGCCTCACTTGCACGTAGTTAAATAGATGCCGAGATGCCAACTATGGCGCCCAAACCTCCATGCCGCACTCCTAAGATGTCCTGCCCATTGGGCCTGACCTGATCCAAGGAACTACATGGATATGGGTGCTCACAACTGGCCTTATCTCATACATTCTAGCTCAAGCTTGGTTCAGAAAACACATACATGGCTCATTCTTCCTAGGTCCAACTCCATACGTCCCTTAATAGAGATATCACGTCATCTGGATGTTTAGCCACAATCGGCCAAACCTCATCCTAGACATAAATCCTCTATGGACTTACTTTTGGGCAGACTTCAAAGAATCCATAATGTATTACCGCGCTGCCATATATGCCGCGCTACTACACTGCCGCGCTACTATACTTAACAATCTTCCAAATGAATATGTAATCACATCTTTTCTGACCTGGATGCAACACAGAGAATCTGAATCCACATGCCACGTGGCTAATCCAGAATTACCGTACCACATTCATTTTTTAAAATTACCTTTTAATCAAATTCATTTATTCTCGGCCAAAGAAATTGATGCAGACCGCTCTGTTGACATATCGGCGAGAGGAGCCGTACTGAGCTGTAAAGAGTTAGGCTCTATCCCATGCTGGGATGTAGGGCCTCTGATGACCCTCCACCCCCTCCACCCAGTCCTACGCATGGCTAAGGCCAAGCTCACAAGAGGGGCTTTACAGATGGGTACAAGGGATCACGAGAACCATGCACCATTCCACGGGGAATCGAACAACTCTGGGGCCGAGCTAATGGTATCAGCTCGGCACAATCAGACATCTCCCTGCTCGGCATCCTATAATTGGGCAAGAAAAAAGGCATAGGTTCATCTAGTCTTTGACTGTGGTCGTGCACATATCCCCGAAGTCGTACAACCAGTTCCCGCATTGCATACTCTAGACGAACTGCCAACCATCCATTTGTCCACTAGTTCTTTAGCACGGACAGACATCCAATTAACCAGCAGTTCTCTGGGCTACACTCCCCTGGATGAGAAGACCACTTTCGACGAGCTGGTGGACAGAGAGATCGTATTCCCAAGCACCAACCTTCAACGCGGCAAATCTAGAAGTGCTCAGCTCGGCAAAACCCATCTCCCATTGCGCGGCATGAATAAGCCAGCTCAGCAAGGGATAAGACAGTGGCCTCATACCTCTGGGGACTTGTTCCGCGGGCTTGGAACTCGCCCTTTTCTCTTTTTCTAGTCCCACAATAATTATTTTTGTCTTTTCTTGTTTCATTACTTATCCGATTGTTTAACGTTTTGACTTTTTCCTGTTTGGGGCCTAATTCTGTCGGTGGCCCATGTTTGTACTTAGGGTTTTCTTTCCCCTTTAAGCTTTCATCGCCATCCTATAAATAAGAGGCTCACATACTGATGTAGGGGAGTTGAATGAATTAAATAAAAACTTGAGTCAGGCGTGTGCTTGTTCAAACCCCCATTCCCTTTCGATATTTCTGAGTGAATCAACGATTCGGTTTGAAGTCATTCCTCTGGGTATTTGTGCGCGAATCAACAGACTAGCGAGCCTTGATTCTAGTATTGGCTTTCCAA
This sequence comes from Monotropa hypopitys, assembly GCA_002855965.1. Lineage (NCBI taxonomy): Eukaryota > Viridiplantae > Streptophyta > Magnoliopsida > Ericales > Ericaceae > Monotropa > Monotropa hypopitys. Next base: position 19,742 of record NMUG010000183.1, read on the forward strand.
TCAACAGATTTCGAGAAGAGGATCAACACCGGCAATCTTCGGATTCAATGGTGGTATTCTGTTTATTCTTTTTAGATTTCATTTATTTCCATTGCGTTTGAAGAAGGCTGTAGTTGGTGAAATACCAATCTGCATCAGTTGGTATCAGAGCTCAATTTCCTGCATCAGTTGGTAGAAGAGCTCTTTGTTCTGATCCTACCATAGCACTCATTTTGATTCAACCAAACCACAGCGTATCGATTTACCGGAACTTCAGAAGATGGCATCCAGAAGAAGTTCTATCAATGGAGTCACGGGGGTTAGGCATCGATCTGAAAAGGAAATGACTCCCCAAAGAAATCTAGTCAGATCAACAAGCTTGGTCGAGTGGATAAGATGGTGAAGGACTTGGCAGCTACTGTGGTCACCGTCCGGATCCTGTTGCAGTCTCCGTGACAACCACAGCGGCGACATCAGAGTTCCCGTCCACGTCTGGAGGAAGAGAATGACTGAGTTATTCAGGGGCCTGACGAGGAGGAATCTCTCTTCGTTTAAGGAAGTCTTCATGAAGATCTAGTGAGCCCTTTCAGTGGGTATGACCAGAATTCGATCTATGATGAAGAACCACCTTCAGGGGAAATTTTTACATGCCAGGAGACTAGATTTGACTCCCTATCGTTTTTAGATCTCATGATAGATTTCTCTGGTGAGATTCCCCATCACAAAATGTCCGAGATGCTAACCACATCTGAAGGAGGAGAGGACAATCTTGACCTCGCAGAGGAGTTCAGCCGCCAACAAGTAGCAGTTAGGAGTGCACAACTCCTCAAACCATGCTCAGAGCGACTCAAACCAATAATCGGGTCGGTCACTCTCATAGAACCGGACACAGCCCTGCTCCTTAAGTTCCTGATCCCCCAGCTTTACAACGGGTCAAAAAAATCAAAGACTTATGAGAATATGCGGGATCTGACTCTAGATATCAACTTGCCAGAGGATGATCCTGCATCTGCAAAAGTTGTTCACAACACAAGAGATCCAGGATCTAGGAGTTCAACCCCAGTGCCAAACCTTGAGGTTGATGAATATGGCAGCTCAGAGATCCAGGAGCTCGGCCAACAATGCCCATTTATAGGGAGAGATGATGAGTTCAGCACGGCACTGCAGGAACTCGGTCGACAACTGGAAATCTTCAGAGAGCCAACTACACTGTGTGTGACCAACGTGGGCATGTTCTACGCCTCCAGCTACTCCCAACTGGGTAAACTCCACGGAGCAGGCATCCTATGCCACTTCGGCATCAGGCTTGAGCAGGATGGAGTTGTAAGTTCGAGGTCGAACTTTCCTCAACATGGAGAGGATGATGCAGACCGCTCCATTGACATATCGGCGAGAGGAGCCACACTAAGCTGTAAAGAGATAGGCCCTATCCCGTGCTAGGATGCAGGGCCTCTAATGACCCGCAACCCCCTCCACCTAGTCCTACACACGGATAAGGACAAGCTCACAGGAGGGGCTTTACAGATGGGTGCAACTCTAGGGCCGAGCTAATGGTATCAGCTTGGCACAGTCAGACATCTCCCTGCTCGGCATCCTATAATTGGGCAAGAAAGAAGGCATGTGTTCATCTAGTCTTTGACCGTGGCCGTGTACATATCCCCAAAGCCGCACAACCAGTTCTCACATTGCATACTCTAGCCGAACTGCCAACCATCCGTTTGTCCGCTAGTTCTTCAGCGCGGATAGACATCCAATTAACCAGCAGTTCTCTGGGCTACGCTCCCCTGGATGAGAAGACCACTTTCGACCAGCTAGTGGACAGAGAGATTGTATTCCCATGCACCAACCTTCAGCGCGGCGAATCTGGAAGTGCTCAGCTCAGCAAAACCCGTCTCCCTTTGTGCGGCAGGAATAAGCCAGCTCATCAAGGGATAAGACAGTGGCCTCATACCTCTGGGGACTTGTTCTGCGGGCTGGGAACTCGCCTTTTTCTCTTTTTCTGGTCCCACAATAATTATTTTTGTCTTTTCTTATTTCTTTACTTATCCGATTGTTTAGGGTTTTGACCTTTTCCGTTTGGGGCCTAATTCTGTCGGTGGCCCATGTTTGTACTTAGGGTTTTCTTTCCCCTTTAAGCTTTCATCTCCGTCCTATAAATAGGAGGCTCACATACTAATGTAGAGTAGTTGAATGAATTAAAGAAAAACTTGAGTCAGGCGTGTGCTTGTTCAAACCCCCATTCCCTTTCAGTATTCTTGAGTGAATCAACGATTCGGTTTGAAGCCGTTCCTCTGGGTATTCGTGCGCGAATCAATAGACCAACGAACCTTTGATCTGGTATTGGCTTGCCAATCAACAGGTTGAAGAAGAGAATCAACACCGACATCCTCCTGCGATCAACGGTGGCATTCTGTCTATTCCTTTAGATTCCATTTATTTCCGATGCGTTTGAAGAAGGCTGCAGTTGGTGAAATACCAATCTGCATCAGAAATATAATATGCAAAATGGAAATTCAAAAATTGATAAGAATGACTCTGAAAAGGGGATTATGAGAAATCATGATCATTGATGACAAATAAATTTTTATTTTATTTTTTAATAATGATGTTGATTTTGATTTTTGATTTTCTTCTGGAATTCCCAAAGAATAATAAGTAACCCAAGAAAATATGGATTATTGATTATGTTTTGATTCAATATAACAGTTACTAAATTTCGCCAATAATTTGAATCACAGGATTTCCTTGATCGGTTTTTGTTTGAATTCACAAAAAGATAATAAACAATTCAATAAATTGAATTACAAATTGTTCTCTTGATCCAAACCAGCCAGTTATTTAATTTGCTGGTGATTCGAATTGAGGGTTTTCTTGATTTTGATTTTGATATATTTCGATTTAAATTCCAAAAGGATAATAAGTAATTCAGCACGTTGAACTACGAATTATTCTTTTGATCCAAAACTAGCTACTTACTTAATTCGATGTTGGTTCGAATCGAGGAATTTAAGGATTTTCGTTATTTAATATTTTTATATGAATTCTGGATAGGATAATAAGTAATTTGGCACGTTGAATTATAAATTATTCATTTGATCCAAAACCAACCAGTTACTTAATTCACCGGTGGTACGAATCGAGTAATTTCTTGATTTTGATTTTGGCATGTTTTCATTTAAAAATCCAAAAGGATAATAAGTAATTTAGCACGTTGAACTATGAATTTTTCTTTTGATCCAAAACCAACTAGTTTCTTAATTCTTTGTTGGTTCGAATTGCGGAATTTAAGGATTTTCATTATTTAATATTTTTTATTTGAATTCCAGACAGGATAATAAGTAATTCAGCACGTTGAATTACAAATTATTCCTTTGATTCAAGACCAGCTAGTTACTTAATTCGTTGGTGGTACAAATCAAGGAATTAATTGATTTTCTCTTTTTAATGTTTTTTATTTAAATTCCAGAAAGGATAATAAGTAATTCAGCACATTGAATTTACAAATTATTCATTTGATCCAGACCAGTCAGTTACTTTATTCGCCGGCGATATGAATCGAGGAATTAATTAATTTGTTTGAATCTAAATGGAAATAAATGCAAAAGAAAATAATAACGAGAGGGCGTGATGGCATTGCAAAGATGAACAACACTGCCAATAAAATAAATGCCACAGAATAAAGATAGATAACCGAATTAAATGGTCTTGAGAATTAATATTTCTGAAATTCGTCTGATGGCCGAAGGCTTGTAGGTATAAACGTACTTTTAGCAGAAACGACCATTTTTAATAATTTCGAGAATGTTGAGTTTATTGTATTTTAATAATAAAAATTTGATCTTTCGATTATCAAGATGTGACCGAATAGACGGTCGGCATAGCCATACGTGAGGCTGAAATATCACAAAATAAAACTTGGAAAATCAACTTTTCATTAGATGGCAAAAAATGAACCCCAGAAATAATATGCAATCTATTTTATACACGCATATGCAAAAAGAAATATTAAATTAAAATTTTAAGTTCGGTAGTCAGGATGTCGACATTATCGATGCTGCGTTGACTCGTCCAAAATAAAATAAAAGTTAATATTTTCCTGCGTACTTTTCGAAGGAAATTACATTGCAACTAAAGTAAAAAAATAAACAAATGAGTATATTTATACCTTGACGTTGATTACAAATATGAGGATAAATTCGCCGATATTATCCGTTTGACTATAATACGTTATAGTATTCGGGCACGAAAACCCCTACTATACCGAACTATAATCTGGAATTATTTACCGGAACTTTCCTAAGTGAATATAAATTGAAAATAAAGAGAAAGAAACTTGTCAAAATTTATTGACGAAATTTCGGCAGAGCTTCTGCTAGAACGGGTGATTTCGGGGGTTTTCGGGAATGGAACGGCTTAGGGATTTGGAAGAGAATTTGATTTTGGGATGGACTTTGGTCTCGGAACTGATTTGGGGACTGTTTAGAGGTTGTTTTGGCTCTGTTAATTAGCTGGAAAAATCAGAATTAAAGTTGAGTTTGGATTAAAAATGGCTCGGTTTGATTTTTGGCTAGGGTTTTGAAGTATTTTGAGGATTTTCAGGCTTCTGCCCAGGAGAACAGTTAACTGAGTAGTAGTAGCAGCACTTTGGGTTGTATGGTTCTCTTCTCAAATGTCCTGGGAGGCCTCTGTATATATAGGACCATATCGCATCTATAGATGCGACATGACATCAGCATTGTTGGTTGCTGGATGTGAGTGGAAGCCTTATTTTTGGATGGAACACATCACATTTTAGATGTTTATTCCATGATTTGCGATTCGATGTTTGAGAGGAATATACCTTTGAAAAAAAAGTATATAACTTTGTTCATTTGTCATCGATTGATCCTGCTACAAACCATTGTGCATCACGTCATCGGAAAATGATTCGGGTGACCGATATATCGCTGAATATAGTCATTGCGTTCGCCTTGCTATCTAGATCATAAGAAAATTTTCGCCTCGTGTTGAATGTATTTCTGTAAAAAAGATGATTTTTGGCCGTTATTCTGAACGTCTGCCCTCTGATCTGCTACTTTTCTGCCAAAAGTCATTTCGCAGTTGCAACCTTTCTTCAGGAAATGTCGATTTCTTTGCCAAGAAAACATAAAAAATTGTGTCGCATCATTCCGATATCGGCTCGCTCCAATATGTTGTTCCAAATGAAATAACTCTTCCGACCAACTAAATTCTGAATTTTCAACATCAGTTGCTGTTTCATATGATGTTGTCTCAGGAATACTATTACCGATGTTCTAGCATTGAGAAATGAATTTTTGGATCTCCGTATGCAATTCTACATACATCGACCTGATTAACTCTTTACGGTGCTGATTTTTTCTGTGCTGGCCATATTATTTCCAAATCGCTCATTTGCTTTGCAATCTTTCTTCGGGCAATTCTTCGTTTATGTATTCCGGACATATCTTCAAAAACTAGAAACCGTCGCTTGACGTTTGATGTTGATTCGGCTAATTCAGACAGTTCGGACAACTGGAAATTGCATATTTGACTATTTCGGGCTTCATTTTTTCTGATTTTTGGGTAGTAGGTCAAAATGGGATATCAACAGCTGTCCCTCTTTGTATATTATTGCTTAGCACCAATATAAAATGATAAAAAGATGCGATATTTTGATTAACTGTGCGCACTTTTTATATTTTTATTGACTCCTTGACATCATTCCACACACTTTGGTTGGATCAGAAAAATTTCTGACTTTATTCGGACACTGTTCCGTATTCGCAAAGTTGTCGTTCAGACCAGCGGTACGCGGTGCATCATGAACGGTCAGATGTTTTAAAAAATTCGAATCGTATCGCCTCGTTTTTTGTGCTACATGTGTCTATCGCTTTGCCCAAGCAGTCGACATGGATGACGTCATGTCACATCCATAGATGCAACATGCTTCTATTTATTCTAGAAGCATTTATTCGACTCCCGACGCTCGAATTTCCATCGATCTTTCTACCATTGATTTTTCTTCCGATCTCTGTGAGTCCTTTCCTTCATTTCTTTTTCATTTCCGTTATTTGTTTTTGCATGTATACATACAAATGAAATTAGTATCGTATTTATATTTATGTTGTCGATTCACACAATGTGTGCCATTATGTCATCCGTGTGTATATTCACCGTAAAAATAATAGAACTTGACTTATGTATATATTCGCCCCTTTTTTTGGAAAAGGAAAATTGGTTTTTGATTTTCAAATAGATGTGTATCTCCTTTTTGTTAAAAGAAATGCATTTTGAACAAATTTATCGCTAAACGCTATGATTTTTTGAAAGATGTACATATATATATATA
>NMUG010000184.1:0-26053 GCA_002855965.1 Monotropa hypopitys
CCCACTGAAGAGAGTTTGTTATCCAGACTGACTAATTGGATGTGTTGAACATTTTTGCTTTGCTATTTTTTCCTATGCAGTTTTTATGATCTTAATATGTTCCTTCTGTCTTCTCAGAATTAGAATCTATGCAAGGTTTAATATCTGCATTTTCCCCATTATATTAACACTAGCCTCTCCTTATTTGCAGCGTGATAGAGCAGCATGGCTGATGCGCCCAAAGGATCCTCTTGTCGACACTGTGGCAGATAATCTTTTGGATCGTTTGGAGGTATCATGCCTTCTAGATTCCTTTGTAGCCAAATACAATGGTTATAGATTTTTCTTTTTTCTCTATGGAGCACCTTGGACTGTCAGTATGTCCCTTACCCTACTTGGGGTAATAAAGAAGCTCAATCCCTATAACTTGTTAAGCAATTTGACATCAAAACGTAGAACAATCTGTTGCAAATGATTCAAAGTAATTTGGTATTCTCCGTAGTATTATTTGACAAAAAATACTTTTTGATATTACAAGGGCATGTTGCTTTTACTCCAACCAGATATGGGGGATGATTTCCTTGTTAATTGTTCAATTCTAGAGAGATTAGAAAAAAATCTGAGAGAGATATCCCATCTCATTCTTTGTATATATGAACAAGGGATAAGTACAAATATCCTAACTACCCTTAACTATAAAGAAAGTAACAAATAAGCTTCTAACGTAACATAACTTAACACTCCCCTTCAAATTGGTGCGGAGATATCAATCAAGCTCAACTTAAACACAATGTGGTGAAAACTTTCGGTACTTAAACTCTTAATAAATACATTAGCTAACTGGTACTCAGATCTCACAAAAGGCATGCATATCAAACCATTGCTCAATTTCTTCTTTATGAAATGTTTGTCAATCTCTATGGGCTTTGTTCGATTATGTTGGACAAGATTATGAGCAATGTTTATGGCTGTCTTGTTATCACAATAAAACTTCATAGGGCCATTCACATGGAACTCCAATTCATGCAAAAGTTTGGAGTCATAACAACTCGCACACTCCATAGGCCATAGCTTTGTATTCAACATATGCACTGGATCTAATCACCACTGATTGCTTATTATTCCTTCAAGTAATTATATTTCCTCAAAGGAAGGTACAATAGTCAGAACTAGACCGCCTATCATCAATAGAAACTGCCCATTCTGTATCGCTGAAAGCTTTTAACTTCAAGTGACCATGATTGGAGAACAAAATATCTTTACGTGGGGCAGATTTGAGATATCTCAACATACGATAGACATCATCAAGATGAGTAGTACGAGGCTCATGCATAAACTGACTAACAACCCCCACAACATAGAAAATATCTGGTCTAGTATGAGATAAATATATCAAATGACATACAAGTCTCTGATATCTCACATTATCTGCATGCTTTACACCATTATTGCAAAGATGATGGTTAGCCTTAATGGGAGAATCTGCAAGCTTACATCCCAACATGCATGTCTCTGCCAAGAGATCCAGAATATACTTCCTTTGAGAGATAAAGATTCCTTTGCCGGACCAAGACACCTCCATTCCAAGAAAGTATTTTGTAGACCCCATATCCTTGATCTTAAACTCCCGAACGAGAATAGTCTTGAGGTTCTGTATCTCATCCAAATCATCACCTATCATAATTATGTCATCCACGTAGACTATAAGAACAACAAGCTTACTATTAGTCCTCTTGATGAACATAGTGTGATCAACATGACTCTGTTTATATCCAAATCTAAATATTGCTTTGAGAAATCTATCAAACCATGCTCTAGGAGATTACTTCAATCCATAAAGAGATTTTCTCAATCTACACACATTTCCTTATGTTGCAGAAGAGAAAAAACCCAGTAGTATGGCATGTAGACCTCATCCTCTAAGTCACCATGCATGAAAGCATTTTTACATCAAACTGTTTAAGAGGTCAATAAAAAATAGAGGCACAAGAGAGTAAGATCCGAACATAATTCATTTTGGCCATAGGCGCAAAGGTCTCATCATAATCAATGTCGTATGTCTGAGTGAACTCCATAGCAACAAGCCTTGCTTTATATCTCTCAACAGTCCCATCAACCTTGTATTTCATAGTAAACACACATTTGCAACCCACTCGCTTCTTTCCCTCAGTAAAAGGTGCTAGCTCCCAGGTGTGATTCTTTTTTAGGATTGCCATTTCCTCTACCATAGCTCCTTTCCACTCGAGTATTATAAGATCTTCTTTCCAGTCCCGTAGAATAGATATAGAGGCAAGGAAATAGACAAAAGCATGATACAAGGGAGATAAACGGGAATATGAAACAAAGTGAGAGATGGGCTATTTGGTGGTACAAGTTTTGACTCCTTTTCTAAGACTAATAGGAGCATCAAGATCATAAAAAAACAGGGTAGGAAGGAGTATTACGAGATGAGTCAGCCGAGAAGTTAGAAACTGGAGTTGAAAATGGTGATTGGCAAGATGGCTCAACACAAGTAGCCTTCTCTCGGCGTGAATGAATTCTCATATTTGGTATGTCCAGTTGCCCACCAATGTTATGATCCGCTCTTATTTCTAATAGAGATTTCTTTTCAGAAGTTTCTATCTCCCCCTCATGATGACAAGGTAACGGAAAGTACGACCAGGTATAGGATGTCAATCTCTCTCTCTCTCTCATTTCTTCATGGATATTATTCTCCCCCTGAAGAGATGAGAGGGGATAAAAAGACTTGGTTTCCTAAAAAGTGACATACATAAAATATACATTTTGCGAGAGTGCAGGTTATAACATTTATAACCTTTCTGAGTGGGAGTATAGTCAAGAAAATACACTTACGGGCTTTGGTATCTGACTTACCACTAGGAAACTTAGGGACATGGACAAAACACAAGCAACCAAAAATCCTAGGAGGAAGAGGCATGATCCGAGAACCGCCAGGGAGAAACCTAATAGGAGATTGAAATTGTAGGACACTGGAGGGCGTACGATTGATGAAAAAACTGTAGTAAAGATAGCTTTCCCCCAAAAAATGTTTAGGTACATTCATGGTGAACAAAAGTGAGCTAACAACCTCAGTAAGATGACTATTCTTGAGCTGAAAAATTCCATTTTGTTGCGGAGTGCCAACATAAGTTGTCTGAAAAAGAATGTAAGATTGATTAATATATGCCCAAAAAGTCCCATCTAAATACTCGGTCCCATTGTCACTACGAAGAATCTTAATGTTAGTGGCAAATTAAGTGCGCATCATTTGATGAAAAGATTGAAAGCTCGTAAAAATTCATTTTTGGACCGAATTATACCCTAGTAACACAAGAGTGACAATCAATAAAAGTAACAAACCAACAATACCAGGAAAGAGATTCAACATGGAAAGGACCCTAAACATCAAAATGGATGACTGAAAAAGACGAGTCACTTCTCTAGTTAGCAGGAGCATAAAATGAGTGTTTATGTTTTGCTAACTTACAAGCTTCACAAAAAAATTGACTCATAGGACCATGTTTAATCAAGCTAGAATTTTTTTCTAAGATACCATAAGAAGGATGACCTAATCGACGATGCCATTGGTGTAACATAGGGAGAGCTGAACCCATATCCGTGCCAAAAGCTTGACCACATAACAAAGGTGGACAAGATGGATGGGGTGCAGAAATCAAGAAATAGAGGCCACTATGAGCTTTACCACTGCCAATCATTCTTCTCGTATCCAGTTCCCGCAGGACATAATGTGTAGGAAAAAAATGTCACTGAGCAATTTAAGGAACTAGTAATACTACTAACAGAAAGAAGATTAGTGGAAAAGTTGGGAACATGGATAACTGAAGATAGAGAGATGGTTGGAGATAATGAATGAAACCTTTCCCCGAGATAGCAGAGAGATACCCATCTACGACTCTAACTTTATTTTGACCGAAACATGTAGAATATGGGTCAAAAAGAGAGGAACAACATGTCAGGTGATCTGTTGCACCAATGTCTATTATCCAAGGAAAGGATGATAAAACAGAAGATTCACTAGATGGTATACCTGTGTGAGCTAGGTGAGTTGAGGTAGTAGAAGTAGAAGCCATGGTAGATGTAGTATCAAGCCCAGCCACGAGACGCCTTAGAGTTTGCAATTTCTCTTGAGAGAGGGTGCCAGTATGGGAATCATTAGCCATTGAAGCTGCCATATCAACCAAAGGTTACCCAGTCGCGAATAACAAGACCAGTCAACTTAGTGAACAAACAACCTCAAATCAGTCCCGTGATGCCTTTGCCCAGGCAACTCAATGAGTAAACTCAACCACACAACATATAAATCGAAAATCACCCCACCAAACTTGCAGAACAAGACCAACAACGAATCGAATTGTGGATATAGGGTCAAACACACACACACACTAAGTCTGCTATAGGATTCCGAGTCAGATTTGTGGTTTTTCAAGGTTGAAATTCATCGGGAAACCTTGAAATGGTTTAAACAATGTTGGATGACCCCTGCAAACACTAGGCAAAGGGTGGGAGATGGACGACGACCACTGCGAACATCGGTCGAAGGGCTGGAGGTGGTCGGTGACCACTGCAGACACAAAACGAAGGTCGGAAAAAGCCTAGAGATGGCCAAGGAGGACTAGCGAATAGGTGGCGAGGCTCGGCGAGAGTCCTGCAAAGGTCGAACGAAGACCAAAATAGGCCTGACGAGGCCTGACGAGGGTTGGCGAAGGCCGGAACAGGTCCGACGAGGTCCGACAAAAGTCGCAAAGACCAAAGCGGGTCTGGCAAGGGCCGACGAGGCCTGGCAAAGGTCACCTGTGGAGATCAAACTCAGACGAGGCGATGTCAACTATAGATCTAGGGTTTTAGACTAGAGAAAGTATCCCGCTCTGATATCATGTTCAATTCTAGAGAGAGATTGAAAAAAATCGGAGAGAAATATCCCATCTCAATCTTTGTATATATGAACAAGGGATAAGTACAAATGTTCTAACTACCCTTAACTACAAAGAAGATAACAAATAAGCTCCTAACATAACATAACTTAACATTATTACACTGCTTTTTTGTCCCTATATATTACATCAAGTTTGTGCCTTTGCTTTGTCTTCTTATGTGCTTATAGTATTTGTAGCCATTCTTATCATGTGTGCAAAACATAGTATGTCCTATAAAACTCATGTGCTCATATAGAAGTATCTTTGTCGTTTTTTTCGTAGGACTGCAAGAAAACATTTCCAACTGCACTATGTTTGGGTGGCTCCTTGGAAGCTGTTAGACGTTTGTTACGTGGGCGTGGTGAGAATTGAATTTAAATTTCATGAGATCTGACCATTTTCACTGTTTAATTGGTATGTACAAATGTAGTATACTAAACCTATAAGAAATGTTCCTGCTCGAAGAAGAGGTTATAGTGATTGATGGAAAGTGAATATGGTCACACCTTTTGCACATGGTGTCTCCCATTGAGAGCAGTGTTTAGGAGTAGTAGTGGTATGCAGCCTTCCCCCCATTTTATCGCGGAGAGATTAATTCATGATTCATATGGTTTGAACCCCTGCCAGCGTTAGGAGCAGTAAAGTCTTAGTTGTTCCTTTTGATTTATTCTGTGAGCTATTCATCAAGAGTGAGAGATTAGGATGTCGGATGTTGCATGTTCAGTAGAACTTTTGAACTGCTTTTCTTGTGTGCATATTTGAACTTGAGATTTACTCCATAAGGGAAGGAAATTTTTCTGACATAGCAACAGCATGATACTAAGGGAAAAAATTCTTCATGTTTCCTTTGGAACTTCCAAAACATCTTGGTTTCTGAAGAGATGTAAACAAACCCCTGGCCAATCTACGAAATGACAATGTTTCGAATGAAAGTTGGTAGAACAGGGTGAAAGACGTCAAAGCACGATTAAAATGAAGTGAAATTGTAAGTTGCTTTGACATGACTTCGTATCTTGCATAAATGTTATTAATGTTTTGAGATAAAAAAAGATAAACAACCATATTAATTTAAAGATGCATTTTTCTATCTTACTTAGTTTTTTTTTTTCCTTTTACTTAACGTTTCACCAGTAACTTCATTTGTGCCTGTCTTATTTTTACACAGCCGGTTCCAAGTCTGGATAAAGGATGACGGTTGTGTGCTAGGTAGCTGTCATTTATCACGTAAAAGACCCCGTTAGATTCCTATAACATGAATCCTTATGAATATGGGTTACGATAGGTCGTGAACACGGTGCCCTTGACAGAGCTCAATGGAAAATATGGATTTATTTAGCTGGTCCCAATTGATTGGGACTTAAGGCTCGGTTTATTTTGGTTTGGTTATAATGTTCCATCAATTTCTTGAATCGTCCTCCCTCAAAAAAAGATCAAAGGAGCCCTGATACCTAATTGAATGTAGTGATAATAAGGAGAAAAGGAATAGATTGAAGATACAGAGAGGGGGAGAAGAATATCTGTGTGGAAAAAATGAAAACTATGGTTCTCTCCCTCAACACTTTGTACCATGAGCTCCAGATTACAAAAGCACCATTCCTAGTAGAACAATATAATTGAGCTATGCCATGCTCCTAACCAGGACTGGCCCTGAGATTCGGGAGGCTTAAAGCCAAAAATAAACCGGAGGCCTACTATAAATTGTTTAAAACAAAATATAAACTAGATACATTACCTTTAAAGAAAAATTATCATCAAGTAAAAGATTTCTAAAAAATTAATAACCGACATTACAAAATTTCAAGCATATCACAAAAATATCATTAATTTCCCAAAAAATTACAACCGTACTATCATGCCCCTTTCCGAATAACAATTATCTATGAATTATATTCTCCGAGGTGGCGATGATTAAATATTAACAATAATCCTTAACGATGTTTAAGGAAATACATCATCATCTAATATTAGTTAAAATATTTCAGGACTCATACTTTAGGGAAATGCTAACCAGAAAATATTACAACACACTTTTCCCTACAACCGTCATACACTTCTATATTACAAGACATAACAACACAACCTGCTGGGTTTATATAAATAAAAAGAAAACAACTCCTAATCTACCTCTTGATAGACTAACCCTCCTGGCCAATAGTGGACATCCTAGAATCTGTCAAAATACTGGAATCCAAAATTGGATCCCAGGAGTGAATAATACATCGGATACACAAAAATTATAAAGCATGAAATTAACACAAGACATAAGTAATCTGTCAAGTGGAATCTAGATATACAATCAATAAGTAAAATTCCTCAACTCATTCACATCTACTGTGTCGTATGCACCACCTTGTTTCTTTAATTCTCTACTACTTTTATGCATGTAAATGCATTAAAAACGTTTGTAACACGGCAAATTTATGACTAAATGTGTTACTTCAAGTCCACAACTTAGTATTGGCTTTGTAGTCGTCTTGGTACCATAACATCACAAGCACGAAGTTTAGAGAAAACCTTTTTCCATGCATGACATTTGTTACTATGCCTCACCATAACGACCATCTCAATAATTATGATTCCATGATTCATGTATGCCCATATAGAATCCAACTCAACTCTAATTCTTAGTATACGGGTACAAACACAGGACAATCAAGATTGTCCAACAACAACCAAGTTTGGAACTCATTGATGAATTCCAATAACAATAAAACAAGACACAAGACAGTAGTATGCACCAAAATATTGCATTCATATTTTAAAAGAACAACAACTAAAACATTAAAAGAGGTATATCATATTTACTCACCTTAGTTTAGGCAAAAGGTGACTTGATTATGGTTTTGACACTTCAGTGGTGCTTGTAACAACTCTTGAAATAAGATTCACAACATGTGTTTAAATAACTTATTTGACTCAACTTGGATTAACTTTAATATTACTTAAATCCCATCACCTCCTTTTCATTTCATTAAGAACCATAGGTTCAGGTTTAGATTTTCTTTGAATAAGTTTAAATTATGGTTTAAGGATTTATCTAGGTTTAGGCCTTGGTTTTCTGGAAATCCAAAATAATTTTTAGAATTTTAGTTTGTTTAACACTTGCTTTACCGGTAGAGCATCCCTGCTTTTCCGGTAAAGCTGAGTTCTATGGTCTTTTAATACTCACTGTCTCATTCCCTTTTCCAGTAGAGTAGACCAACCCTCAACTTCTGGAAACAGCACTCAGCAGCTTCTTTGCCCTACTGTTGTACTCTACTTTTCCGGTAAACCATCTTCCAGTTTCTGGAAAAACATTTAACTAGTTTATAACCTAATCACCTGCTTCCTCCATTTTCCGGTAAACCAAGCCTCCCCCTTTTGCAAACTCTTCTTTTCCTCTATCCTATTTTTGGAAAATCCACTCCATTTACCAGTAAATGGTCCCTCTTCAACCTTAAATTCCCTGCTTTATTCCACTGTTCATTAACCCTATAAACAGAGCATCACTTCTGGTTTCTACTTCTTCTTCTTCCACTCTTTTAGAACTTCCAATTATCCATCTAAAAATCAACTTCTTTGATCCATAAGTTCATCCCATTAACAATTACCCTCCACTTTCGACCACCGATGAGTATCCAACTCCTTGCCATCTCGAGGTAGGGTTCTTCTCCTGCTACGCCTCCTTTCACTGGATTGAGATGCAGAGGAGGTGGGATGGAGAGTCAGGTCAGAAAGCTTGGTGACCTGGTCCTTTAGGAAGGAGATTTTAGCATCCTTTTGCTGGAGCAGTCTGTCTACAGAAGCCGACATGGGAGGGCTGAGATCTGAGGTAGGAAGGGTGGTTGAGGAAGTGCCTAACAGCCCCATTGAGATATGAGGGAGTTGAGGTGGAGGAGACAAGGGAGGTGGGAGAGGCGGCAGAGCATCCTTGTTCCCCGAATGTAGAGGGTTTTCTCTACCCATGAGACCGATATGAGAGGAGTAGAGGCAATCTGAACAGACAAGAAGGAAGAAGGAACCCACCAGAATCTAGGGAAGGGATCACCAACGGAATCGCCAAATGTGAAGGGCTTTGCTACATGAGATCCTGTATTGGTGTTCTTTTCGCCTAAGGAGGATCGTCTGGGTGGTGGACGCCTGGGAGGATGGAAAAGCACGCTTGGAAGGATGGAGGTCCACCTGCTTGGATCCTGCAACCACAAAGGTTAGCGTCAATGGCCATCACAACCACAAAGTCTCCTGGAAGGATGGAGGTCCATCGGGAGGGGTCTCCGAAGATCAAGCCAGGCTCTGGAGCTAGAAAGAGAAAGCTAGGTGGCCAGCACAACGGTAAAGTGCGGAGAGGGTCCCGAAAACAGTACCTCAGGGTGGTATTTATAAGAAAAAATAACTTGGCGTCCAAGGAGAGCGCGTGTGGCACATGTGGGTGGTCGTTCGGATGACGTCAACTTTAACGACGTGTAATGATGGGTCTGCCAGGCCGTTATAATCGTCAGGACCTGTCACCGGAAGTACGGACGAGCCCAAGCAAACGGATGGAGCTTGTCCGTCAAGAGTAGGCACTGGTGGACGTTCTTTCCTGTATAACTGCCGACGGTGGACCCTTCGGCATGTAGCCGGACGTGGCGATGGTGAGATGTGTTCCCTTAGGCCAAGGGAGGACACACAAAGCTCTTCCGGCCGCTAGGTGATGCTAAAGGTTTGAAGGTGCATGGCAGGTCGGTCTGACATTCTTCGTTATCCGGATGTAGCTGCTATTGCCGGAAGGACCGCAAGACTAACCGGTCTCTGGCTACCCCTCCGGCATGCAGTAGAGAGCTGAGTTTGCCGGAGTGACCGTGAAGCTGGACGACTCTGGCTACCCCTCCAGGCAATCGGCTAAGAGGGGGTCCGGATTGGTAGGATTGCTGAACAACAAGTCCTCTGGCCACCCCACCGGTGTCCGACCCACTACAATAACATAAACTGGTCATATGCACTTTTTAGGTCATTCAAAAGATTGTTCCTTTGCATAAATAGAAGTGAGTACAATTACTGGAATCATGATTCATGCCTTTGGGCTCAGAAACTCGTGTTTAATTTTTTGACTTCTTGCAATTTATACTAACATAAGCAAGCACATTCTTCTATTTCAGGTGCCATTGAAAAGCTGATTATGATGGATACATCATATGATATGTTGGAATTGTGTAAAAATATTGAGCAAGATGGGGCTGAAAAAAACATTGAAACATCGTTTTTGGTTGGCGATGAAGAGTTTTTGCCACTAAAAGAGAGGTAGCATGGTCAGTTGTTTTTATGAATTTATACATTGTGGGCTATAGATGAAATATATGTTGGCGCTATCATAATTTGTACTTACTGGTTTGAAGTTCTCTAGATCTGGTGATTAGTTGCTTGGGACTCCATTGGACAAATGATCTCCCTGGGGCTATGATACAGGTATGTGATTTTCCTACTCTGAATAATATTTGGACGCGCGCACACACACACACACATACACGTATGTGATTTTCCTACTCTGAATAATATTTGGACGCGCGCGCGCACACACACACACACACAATGGCAGCATATTATATATTTTTAAAATACTCTTTCCTGGGCACTCTGACGCTTACAATGGCTTCGTTTCACTTGTAACAGAGTAGGTTGGCATTGAAGCCTGATGGCCTCTTTCTGGCTGCTATTCTTGGTGGAGAAACGTTAAAGTTGTTTATTCCTATTCCGTGTTTTAATCTGAAGCTAATGCCTCATTTTTGCTGCACGAAATGCCTAATTGTTTTTTTCATCTTCGTTGAATGTTGTCTAGGGAGCTGAGAATAGCATGCACTGTGGCACAAATGGAGCGTGAAGGGGGCATCAGTCCACGGCTGTCACCCTTGGCGCAAGTATACATTTTGCTGCATATGCTTTTACTGGGTAGTAAGATCATAATTCCTAGGGATCTGGAGCCATAGCCTTTTTGTGTGCGCAGATGTAATTTTTGTGTGTAATAGAGATCTAATTGGCCTAGCTTAATTTGAGGATAAAATAAATTCTAAGTTTCAGAAGTTGTAATCCATTTTCGCTATGAAGAGTTTCAATATCCCAAACTTTTAAATAAGCTCCCACATACTAGTTCCAGTTCTTGAAGTATAAGGTTAAACTGTTTTTTGTTTTGGTTTAACACAGTATCCGCATAAGCGACTAATCTGTGCCCGGGAACAGCTAGCCCTTCGCATCCCTTGGATGTAGACATGGATATGCAGCACAACTAGCAGGAATCGAACCCGAAACCTTACAAGTCTTAGTTGCCATTTTTTGGGTGCCCTTGCCAACTGCGCTATGTGTCTGGAGGCAATTAAACTGTTTTTTTCTTCACTCTGGATGCTCGTTATACATTTGATAAGTAAACATATAAAGTTTTATGCAAATATGTCGCACATGAATGTTCAGTGTTTCACCACAAGAAATTTGATCAACCTACTATTGATGTTTTTTATATTTTGTATTTATGCAGGTTTTTGGTTTATCATCATAATCCGATGTTTTACTTGGTTAAACACATCTTCACATTGTGTGAGAAATAAACCTTGCTATTTAGTGCACAGAAACACTGTTGCTAGAAGTGTCAGTCTGTTGGAGACCTCTGAGTGGATAAATCTGGGCAAAGGACAGCTTCTCTGCACCTTCCTCTCTTGCGTTGTCAAGGCTATACCTAGTTATACATAGCTTATGCCTTAAATTGCTTTATTTTTTAGGTTTCTAAGCCAGATCCTTTAGTTGCGCAATGCCTTAAAAACATAATGCTATGGTTCGTTAAGACTTTTCTCGTGTGACAGTCTTTGCTCGTGATATTTGGTTGTTGCAGTAGCTTGGCATTTATCTCTTGAAAAAACCTTCGCATACATTTCAAAATTTATTAACTTCTCTTCTCGTGTTTTCTTGCCTGTATTATAGATTCTTTTCTATGAGTAAATTTCATTCATACTGTTCCATTTTAGCGAGTTTCTTGTTAATTAAGTGGTACATTGATTCGTATTATGATGATAGTACTAGGTGGTATCTAGTGTTGAGCTTGTGGGCCGACTTTGCTCGTTCTTTTATCTAGGTGCGGGATGCAGGCAATCTGTTGACTAGAGCGGGTTTCAATCTACCAGGTGTTGATGTTGATGAATACACTGTTAAATATAATAGTGGTTAGTTTTTCCATTTACCAGTACACTTTTAGACTAACTGAACAAAAGTTACTTTTTGGAGTAACTGATATCTGTCTAATATATGGTCTAATATCTTGTTTTCTTATGTAGCTCTGGAGCTGATTGAGCATCTGCGTGCAATGGGTGAAACCAATGCTCTTATACAAAGGAACATCGTAATCTTTACTGGAAGACTATAGTTTTAAAATGGATTCCTGTCTTTCATTTTAATAATTAAGAGCATGGCCTGTTTTAGAAAGAATTGATTAATATTTTGTTTTTATTTTTTGTCAAACGTCATCAGATGTTGAAGAGGGAAACAGCGCTAGCAACTGCATCTGTTTACGAGTCAATGTTTTCTTCAGAAGATGGCACCATCCCTGCAACATTCCAGGTGAAACATAATATAGTACCTCTCACATGTATAAATACCATAGGCTGTGCAGTCAGTTTCAGTATAAATACCACGCCTGGTTAAAAATAATTGCACACTGTTGCGTAAAACTTAATCCCTAAAGCAGCTAGCTCTTGAGTTCAGGATGCCCTTTTGCTTATATACTGCACATAACCCAAGGAAATCTGTTTTACCCCCACCATGCTCACTCCTGCCGCGTGCAGGCAAGGGGCGCACACTGTTCTCTTGCCTGGGTACTTCAGCACTGATGCCATGTTTCACGTCCTTGCATAGAACTCAATTCTAAAAGTTAGCTATTGAGGTAAGGTTTCCTCATGCTTATATATTGTTGGTTTCATAGTTCATGCCCACGGACTGGACCTCACAAAGAACACATGGATTCCTCTTCACATCAACCAAAGTTGTAGAATATGAATTTGCCCCCCCCCCTTTAATTGAGCAGTGACAGGGAAAATGAATGCTTCCCGAGAACCTGTCTCCATGAGTGGTACTGCATACAAACCGTGTATAATGTCTAAGAATCCAACTGGGTGATGCGAGAGGAATCTACCATGTCTGTCTTCTTGCCTCAACGGGCACGTGGTTATCCCTTACAAGGTGCTTGGCATAGAACTCACACCCCTACTAGAGTTAGCACTTAGCATATGACAAATACCACCGCCAATCCCTGACGCCCTCGTCAGGGGGGCGTTACTATAACTCCATGGTACTGTCTCTTACACCCTTTCGTCAGGGACACATCTCCATAAGTCCCACATGTCGTCCGCCTAAGAAGCTCGGGTACTCCGGAATGGCATCATATGAGTATCAGTACTTTGTGGTTACGGTACGGCAATGGATACTTTTAAAACATATCGGGTGCAAAAAAAAGTACCGGGTACTTTTGACTTAAATGAATACGATAGTGATACTTCGTGGGTACTTTTATGAGTATGTTTGGACAATATTGCAATTTCAAACAAACATCGGTGGTTATGGATGAACAAACTCAATAGTCTTGGACTCATGTGTAATTCTGATTTTACTAAACTTGAATAAACAATATATACCATTTTATCTCTAGATTTACAATCAGACATCAGAAGTTAGAAGACATGAAGGCTCAAGACTTTTGACCGGCAACTAATTCCACCGGCGACATTAGTTCTTAGTCATTAATTTCTCTTTTTCTGTCACGTTCAAAATCTAATGGTAAATGAAGTGATAACTACTGTTTATAAACTTATTTTGTGTTTGATTTTCAACTTATTTTTTATTTTCATCCGTATAAAATGAATTCTTATGAGAAGAGGATTGTTATTTTTTTGGTAAATTAATCATTGCTTTTATCTAGGCATGTTGAACTTGATGTATAAACTTTTGAACTTTTATCTGTTACATTTTGGTTATAAAATAGGTTTATATTTTATTTTATGGAATAAAACATAGTAAAATAATTAATAAATAGATAAGTAATTCGTCTCATCCATGTCGTACCCTTACCCTACTTTTTAGACTGTTTCCCGTACCCGTACCCGCACCATACCCATATCCCTTATCGGTACTCGTGCTCCATATCCGTCTGCAATCGCAGAGCACTAGACTGTCTCTTATACCACTTGTCGCAGACTTGGTGCTTGTCATCCTCCTCCCGATAAGCCGGCTCCACGAGTAGTACTGCATACCAAACATGTATAATGCCCAAGAATCTAACATAGGTGATGCAAAAGGGATCTATCATGTCTTGCAAGGTATTTGGCATAGAACTCACACAACATGTGACACTATGCTTTTTAAAGTTTTGTGATCAGAGCTTAATTTCTCGCTATTGAAAAGCAATTTCCTTTATCCCTTTTAGTTTGACTGAATCACTTGGGCTGGTGTTTCCTTCTTTTCCCACCTGCAGCTGGCACCTGAATACATGAGTTACTTGCTTAGTCAAATCTCAATTCTCAACTTTCTTGAAGTGGCCTGTTATATGAAGGAACCATCTCATCTTTCCCAAAAATAGGCAAAGACTGGGAAATGTTGGCTCTTTTTCTACTAACAGTTAAATGTTGACCTATGTCTCGTTTTTTTTGTGTGCACGCTGATAGTCTGATAGATGCCTCTTGATTAATGTTTGCTGGGAAGATGAGCTGGAAACTTGAGATGGTTCTAGATAATTTAGAAAGAAATAGTCTTATAACTACAAAGTGAGAACCATTAGATTTTCATAGAGGTAATGATGTGCCATCAGCAGGCCTTGTGTAACAGTGCCTTCATCCTATTAGCCATTTCTAAAATGAGATTAAAGTCAGTAATAAAAAATGAGTCTACGTTGTACCGATTCTAACATCTAGACGTGAAACTATTTGGTTACTTCAGAGCACTGAAGTATTTGTATGGGCAGTGAACTTACAGTTTGTGTATAAAGATCTTCATTGTTTTGCTTAAAAGAACTCATTTGGAAAACTTTATAGTCCTTGCAAATAATTTCCCTATGCTAAACTTGAAATTTGCAGGTTATCTACATGACGGGGTGGAAAGAGCATCATTCACAGCAGAAGGCTAAAAGGAGAGGATCTGCAACAGTGTCGTTTACAGACATCCAAAAGCAATTTAGTGGTGGTAGCAGGGGCTGACTCTCTCTCTCTCTCTCTCTCTCTCTCTCTCGTTCTCGGATACAAACACTTTATTCCATCTCGTTCCCCATTTTTTATTGCTCGCATAATTCAGAGTGTTAAAGGAGTCCTTTAGTTTCGCGGTGGTCATAAGCTTGTAGCTGAGTGTGAAAGAAGTTTCTGGGTCCTAGCTTTCCTCCCAGTGGCAGCCCAGGAGAGTGTCCCATTTTGTAGATTTAATTTGCGCTTACTTATTGGTTTGAGCTACCCATTTGGTTGAATCTTTGCCACCTCTTCTTTGACTTGCAATCAATGATCTCTAAGTATAAAACCACTTGACTTACTCTACGTTTTTACTAATAATAAAGGTTTAAGATACAGAAGTTATCGATTTATCCCACAAGCCTGCTTAGCTCTTAATATCCTTAGTTTCCCGAGTCCTTTCTGCTATCCAATAGAATCCATAGTGCACCACACTGATTTCCGACTCACGATTAGCTTCGGAGTTTTTCGGCCATGTAGATAAGTTACCAACAATAAAGCTCCTAAATAAGTATGAGTATGATGAATGGAAAACAATACACTAGATATAATGATTATCTAGTAGAATGAAATTATAAGACTATGAAGTATAGAGACAATCACAATAAGAACAACAATACTTCAAGTACACACAAAAGAATGAATAGGACTTAGGAGTATAGAAGTAATCACTACAATGGTGACAAATACTCCAAGTTCATAATTTAATGAATGGATCAAGCTATATAACCCAATGAAAATTTCAAGAGAATCTTCAAAGTGATCCACAAAACAATCTCACAATGAATTGATTAAAAGTAAAGCAAATCAATGCTAATATGAAACCTCAGGGCAATAGGGAGGTGGATTCGCTTAGAGAATTCAGAAGAATGAATCCTCTCAAGTTTGGTGGGGAAGGAGATCTCTTAGCTGCAAATTATTGATTGTCTAAAGTAAGGGAGATTCTTGATGAATCTAAACCCCTGCCAACTATCTGGGATTCTAACACTTATTGCAAAATTATTTGATTTTCTATCAACCGAGTCACTATAGAAATCAAATGATTCATATTCGCCATACTGCCCCCTTTGTTGAAGTTGATTGATAGTGCTACCTTGTCCTCAACCTGTGAGCAATAATACATACAACAATAAAAATATTTAGCAAAAATGTTATTGACGACCAGTTCTTACTACTTGACTCACTAACACCAATGCATACTCAACAACCATACATACTCAATTATACAATTGCGACATCACACTATAAACTCAAGGCAATTTCAACATCTCAATTGCATCACAACACCACAACATCGACGCATACAACATTTTAACCACAACTCAATTATATCCTCAAAGCACACAACACCCTAGGGTCCACTACTGTCTATCACCATCGATCAATAAATAACTTCAAATAACTCACACCTCAAATGCCACAATACTTCCAACATAGTCCCTTAACACGAATTTTATAGCCTGAGCTCTGATACCAAGTTGTGTTGGGGGGTAAGCCTTTCTTACGGTGGCTCTAGGTTGCTAGTGGCGGAGATGACTGAAGTGGAGCTGGGCTGCAAAAGAGAAAACGTTAGGCTACCGGCAAATGTCGCCGATGGACTCTCCGATGGCAAAGTCACCAAGGGTTTAGAGAGAGAAAGCAAATGGGCAGAGCTTGGGCTAGTGAGAGAAGGTGTACCTCAAGCATTGAATGCTCCCTTTATTTATAGAACCATCGGAGAGTGAGAGACACGCGCTTTGGCACGAGTGTACTGTTGTGCTGCGCTATGGGGCAGTGCACCTGTCCCCTCTGTGCGCCTGAACATTCGGCCGACAGGTCAGCCCTGATAATGTCAGGCGCCGCCGCCTGATAGCTTTGGGCAGCAAAAAAGCTGAAAAGTGTGTCTGCCACGTGCTGCGGGAATCACGGAAAGCTGATCTCTACGTCAAGCGTGCGTACAAAACCCGAGATGCTGTCTCTTGAGGGAATCTTCCCTGCAGTCGAGGTATTTGTTCTGTCCATCCGAAGGAGCCTCCTTCGGTATAGTAAACCGTTGGCAGGGGCTGTCCCTGAGCAGTAGACCTCCTGTGCCGAAGTGACCCCGAGGGAGCTCCCTCCGTCGGCCCTTATATCTGCTCGGTCGCACGACCTCAGTTTGCTGTATCATTGGCAGGGTTGTCCTTGGACTGTGAGGATTCAGTGTTGAAGCAGGCCCAGGAACTTCCTCTGGTGGTGCTAATCTGCTCGGCCCTTTGATAGCTGGCCTGTATTGTAGTCCTCCCGTAGAAGGTTGTGGCTCCGGCCTATCCTCAGTTTGGCCCTCAACAATAGCCCCTCAACCTCTTTGGCTAGGGCATTTTGGCCGAAGCGGGGTTGATGTGGTACCGAAGAGGTATTCTTGTGCCGACGAGGTGAAACACCGGACCACTGAAATGTCTTGGAACTTGAATCCCTGACAGTTTTATTGAACCATTAGTTTGAATTTGATGACGTGTCGCTTTTTGCGTTGATGGCGCGTCTGCCAAGATGTCGCGTCAACAGCTGTCTACCCCGGTGCCCAACACGCGCCCTGGATGGTGGTTATGCTTTCCACATGGCATGAGGCCATTGGCCAGCACTGTGGCGGATGGGACATCGTGCGCACGCGTTGTCAGTTTTGTAGCGTCAGCACAATTTTCGAGGAAGTTGCAATGATGGCTTTACGCATTTTTATCGGCTTGGCCGGTTCGGCCGGTCATCCGGTACCCCGTCCTAGTTGCCTCTATAAATACCCTCCTAGGGTTCCAATGTTTCTCTGTTTGCTCCAGCTCCGAGGCGATTTCCGACCACTGCTGCAACGATTTCCGGCCACCGCGCTCCCAGATTCCGGCGAGCTTCTCCAGCCCCCCCTTTTCTTTATCTTTTCGCGATCCAGGTACTGATCCTTCCCCTCTTTCTGCAAGCGTGAACTTCTTCCTCTGATTTCTCGTCGATTTTGCGATGTTTTGCCTTGGGATTCATCTTCCAAGCCATTCGTGGAGCTCGAAAGCTTTCTGGACATTTCTAGTCTTCATGGATGAAGATAAACATATTCAAACTGTTCTTGGCCGAGCCGAACTGGCCTTGGCTATTGGTTGAAGGCCAAGCCAAAGGTCTCCTTTTGCTTAACTGCACTGGTAAATGCCAGACCGACTAACAGTGCCCAACTTATTTGTGTTCTTTTCAGATCCGACAATGACGCCGAAGAAGAGGTCTAACAAGTTCAGGCAGTTGCTGGACTCTCCAACTGATCTTCGGGAGTTCAGAGAGGAATGGGAGATCTCGGACGACACTAATATCATGTTTGCTCCCATTAGCGATATAGAGTCAGGGCCAGAGTACATCCATATACCCATTATTGCCGTAGTTGAATGGGGAGTTAGGTTCCCCTTCCACCCATTTCTGACTCGTTTCTTCGGCGAGCTCGGCATTACACTGTCCCAAGTGACGGTGAATACCTTCCGTATCTTGATGGGGGTGGTAAAGTTGAATGAGACCCTCCCTCAGGCGGACCGACTCAAGATCTCTTCGGCAACTACATGGTCGGCTTCAATAAGAAGTCACAGAAATATTACCTCGACCGGAGGCCCAACTAGACCGGTCTTATTGTAGACTTGCCGGACTCAGACAAGTATGCTGAGGATGTGATGATAGTCTCCGGCAACTTCTTCACTCCAGTGAGGGATGACTCCAGTAAACATTACTTCCTTGATCGTACCTTCCCCTTCTGTTGATGCTTTCTAACCTTACGTCTTCTTTTGCAGACGTCTCTGTCCTCAGCAACTTCAAGCATAAAGCCGACGAAGACAAAGTTAGGAAAGCCTGCGAGCTTTCCAGCGATCGGCGATCGGCTCCAACTCTGCTAGGGTATACGCCGTCGTATACCCATACTCTCAGGACTCGGCCAGCCCCTGCCGAAGCTCCCACTGCGCGCCCAGCCGAGCCGTCCTCACCTCATCCAAACAAGACAGCCACTCCCGAAGGCGAAAAGGATATGGGTCCCCGCAAAGTGATTGATCTGGAAGACGAGGCTCTCGGTGCCGACCCTGCTGTTGTGGACGCTGAGCCCTTAGTGGCTATCACAAAAGAAGTGCCGGCGGCTCGATCCAAAGTTGCCCCCACTACCAGTGAGCTGAGGGATGCCCATGCACAGTAGAGGGCTAGGAGACCTGATGACGCGCTCCCTGCCGAACACTCTGCAGCTGCCCCAGAGAATTTCATTCCCAATATCACATCTAAGTCCGACATGACTAAGGGTATCAAGTTTACCTTCAATACCTCATCACCCACAAGAATACCATAACCTAGATAATACGACTCAAGTTTAATCACACACCCCATTGGTGTCGACAGAAGTAAAGTATGACCTAGTGCAGATAAGTATATCCCCATACGTGTACCGAAAGTAGTAGATACAAACAAATGAGTAGCACCAGAATCAATTAAAAAGCATGCATAAATATCGTATACACGAATAGTACCTGCCACCATGTCTGGATTCGCCTGTGGAGTCTGACGGTCCAAAGCAAAAACTCTGCCATGTGAATTCTGACCTGTCATGACCTTATTTGCACCCACTGTTGCACTACCCACTAAAACTGCATGCCCATGTGATTGTTATTGCATGCACTGATACACTTTATGACCAAAGCCCCCACATTTAAAACACATCAAACCACTATTTCCGTCACTATAATCTTTAGTCAAATGATTGGGTAACTCACACTTAAAAGATTTTTTAGTACTCTTTCCCGTTAGATCCTGACGGGCGATTCACACTCATCTCTTGCTTTCCATTCAGCCACTCCCTTGGCTTCCACTACCTCCACCGTTACGATTTATACTAAACCTTGATTTAGAATTTCCACTCTTAACACTATTTCCCCCAGATTTTCCATGGCTATCATACCTAGCGTTCTTGCTATTTTCATTTCTCACCCGAAAGTACTGAATGTCATCTTACATTCTCTTGGCCATATTGACCAAGTCTGCAAAATTCCTCCCTCTAAAATACAAGAGTCTATAATACACCAAGGGTGACAAACCAATTCTAAACCTCATGTACCTTTTATCCTCCGAGTTCATAATATCCGGAGCGTACCTAGACAACTCAGCAAATTTGGCCTCGTACTTGGCCACGTACATACCTCCTTGCTTCAAAATAGTAAAAGTTGTCTTTTAATCAAACCGGAAACTTTCTGGGTAAAAATTATTGTAATCCCTTGAACAAATATCTCCCAAGTAATCACTCTTGGCATAGTCGGCTCAACTCCAATTTCTGGTGCCCCCTCAAGCCTCATAAAAGCATTCACCAGTTTCTTGCCTCACCCCTGAAAAGAAAGTAGCTAGAACTACCCTATGTTCACCGACCACTCCCATAGTGTCGAGAACCAATTCCACCTCCTTCAGCCATTCCAACGCCACATTAGGGTTATTAGACCCTTCAAACATGGTACTACATAATCTTTTAAACCTTTTTAAAAGACCGGTACCCATACATCTATCGATATTTTGGTGGTTCTACCATTCAAGCAATACGTTCTGATTTTCTGCCAACTGGGCTATAACAACCATCATTCTAGCCTCCTCTCTTATAAAAGGTGGAACACTCCCTTCTCCAATGGAATTTCCTCCATTCATATTGGATTTGAATGAATTCATATTGGATTCAAACTCATTCAACTGATTGTTTTGTTGTTCCATTGATTTCCTGTCAAACACACAAAGGAAACAAACATGGTGGAAACAAATGTTAGATGCCAAAACACACACATTAGTCACACACCTCAATGACCTTACATGTATGACTCGACAGACAATTGTCATTCAACATGGGAGATTGTGTATTTTTGAAGTTCAAGTCGCGATGAGGAATTTTCCAATTTCAAAAGAAAGAAAAATTAGCACCAAGATACATTGCATCGTTCAAAATTCTAGAAAGAATTGGTATAGTCGCTTATCGTTTAGCGCTATCATAACAGATTAACAGAGTTCATAATATGTTCCATATATCGATGTTGAAAAAATATTTAAGGTTGTCAACTCGTATCATTAATTGGGCGGATGTTACTTTGGACAAGAACACAACCTACGAAGAAAATTCAATTTTGATTCTGGAGAGCAAAACGATGACTTTAAGAGAGAAGACTGCTCATTTTTGTTATAATTCTATGGCGCCATTAGAATTTGATAGAATCTACTTGGGAGCGTGAAGATATGATAAAAATGAATCATCCCTAATTTTTTGATGGGATGCTTATTTCTGTACATTTCATCTATTAACCTTCATTCACTCTTTCTTCGATTCCAACATTCATCCCACCATTATTTCTTCTTCTCCACTCATCCTTCACTCCTTTTGATCTTATCACTTACATTCACCTTATTAGCATTGCTTAAGCATCAACCTCTCATCCTAAAAAACCCAACCCCTCTAATTTTGTTTTGCACCCAAAACAAAGCGAGGGGGAGAGGTTAGATAAGGCTACTATGGGAAGAAAGGAAGGAGTATTTCCTGCCAATCACCTTTCGTCAACCACAACTACAAGAATCCGTTAATTTATGTATTTTTGTGGTCATGATATCACCAAGTTTGGTTGATGTACAAATGATTCAGAAGTTACAGTTATCTAAATAAGTTGATTTTTTACAAAATTATTTAAATTATTTTTTTAAAATTATTGAACGGATCGGATCTTCCAACGGAAACCCGGGCGCGCGGGCCCCAAATACTTCGGTGCACCTTTTGGTGCAACTCTTGAGTGCAAACAGCATTTTTGTAAACCAAATAAGAAAGTCAGGGATTTAGAATTTTAGGCTCCGAAAAGAGTAAATGATGCACAAACAAAATTCTGAGTTGGGAATGATGTCAACTTTTGTTCTTTTAGTGGATACCGCAACATACACAATTGGGGCTCATAATTTACAAAAATACCATTGCCTGGAAGTTCTCTAGGTAAGTATTTCTGTCTTATATTTCTTTTGAGAAATGATTGCATTCTTTTTCACATATTAAAAAAAGTTTTCACTTAATTATACTTGCTTCCCAGTTCTCCACTTGCTTTGTTAGACTGGCTTTTCTCTGAAGAAAAGTTTTTAGAGTTGCAGAATCATAGGGTAGAGGCATGATGCATGGGCTCGAATCTGCGGGACCCTTCACCATGGAGCTGATCTTAAACTGCTCATTCACCCCTTTATCAGAGCGTAGCATTGTTTCTGGACGCACTTCCACTGCTCCCTGTGGTACAGTTGGTTGATATTTTAAAAGCTTTCCATAACTATACAACAGATGAAACATATAGTCATATACATGCTTCATTTTTAACTCCTCGTGAATGAATTTGCTCCCAGTCTTTCCAATTTCTTGTGCCTGTAAAGTCGCAATAGATCTTCATAAGAAAGAAATGACTAGGGGAATGGAAAATCTAGTTATAGAGAGATTCGATTACCTTTTGGGTGTTGTTGTTTCCCCAATCAACCGCAAACTTGATGGATCTACACTTGTCGTTCTCATTAATCGGCCAGTAGTGAACAGTGGGGAGTAAACTTCTTGTGAAGAAGTCATAGTAATGGGGTGTCATAAGCAGAGTCACAGAATCACAGGCTAGAATATATTTTTCGCTCACAGACCATGCTCTACCCTCAACATAAATCTTGTATCTGCATGGAATCAGTGAGAAAAATGGAACAGAAGAAAGTAAACAATGACAAAAGACAAATGAGATGGAAAAGGGATAAAACAAGGGTGGAATAAAGAAGAGTTTCATTAACTACCTATGAGTGCATTGGTTTACTAAATCAGTGTTCTTAAACTTCTCTTTAATCTCACGTTGCCAATCCTGAAAATGTTGATCTACTATCAGTAAAAGGTTACTCGAGGATTCTCCTGTTAGTGTTGAATTTACTAAGTGCACTTGGGACAAAAAACTAGTGTAAGGACAATAGAAAAAAGTTTTCACCAGCCCATAAATCAGAGCACCCCAATCCTGTTTGTCGCTGACATTGCATCTGAGGAGGTCTTTTCTCACTTCACTCACTTTTGTGTTCCCTTTCCAGTAAGCATAGGGCTCCCTCTCCGTCCAATTGACTCTATAGTTTCCTTCCTCTAGATCCTTCCTAAAGGTTTCCCATGGCTTTATCTGGATCTCTGGCCTGTCCAAACCA
The DNA here is from genome assembly GCA_002855965.1 of Monotropa hypopitys. Lineage (NCBI taxonomy): Eukaryota > Viridiplantae > Streptophyta > Magnoliopsida > Ericales > Ericaceae > Monotropa > Monotropa hypopitys. The sequence continues at coordinate 23,276 of NMUG010000184.1, forward strand.
AAAATGAAAATTGTTTTTTTGTCCGTCAAAAGGGATTCAAGACTCAGTTTGGCTTGGTCAGTCAAAAGGGAAATTGTTACTGCAACAGACATTTGACCTACATTTGTAAAAGACAGGCTGGAAAAAATCTCTCCCTCATTCCATGAACTTACATCAACAGAACTGGTTTTCCATTAAAATTGAAAATCAAGTTGAATTCAAGGCCTGGTTTGCAACTTTTGTTCAGTGGGAATTCTCGTTAGATTTTTTGTTAAGTTCCTCATTTCTTAGGGGTAATTTTTTCATTTGCATAGTTGTCCATATATTCACATTTGTAGAGAAGGAATAAACACGGAAGAATTTTTTATGTGAGACTTTTCTCCGGCGTTAGTCTCCGCCACACCTTCATTTTCTTGCGCGCATTTGCCATTGCACCTCACCCAGCAACGATCTGCTCCGGCGTTTGTCGCCAGCGGTAGCCGCCTCTCCTACAGCCTTCACCCTTCCTCCAGCCGTCGCCTCTCCTCGTCTCTGGTTGCCATCCTCTGGCCACTCCACTCGCCGCTATTTCGCCTGGCCCGCTCGAGAGGTTTGGTTGTTGCTTGGTTTTGCATCTCCTTCCAGCCAATTGAACGGCGATGTGCAGCCCTTTTGACTCACCTCTGCCAAAGTGGGTCATATCCTTCTGAAGACTGGTTTGTTGGTGTTGTGGCTGTTGATTTGCTCTATTGATTTTCGGGTAATAGAGTTGTGCTACTGTGTTGTTCGTTGCTCTCTTTGGTATATTTGTTAAAGTTGCTTGCTGAGTTGGTGATTTGGCTGTTGCTAGAAATTGTTGTCGTGAATTTACTAGGCTATTTTTTTTGAATCACTTCTCTATGCTGCAATTTCTGGGATGAGTTTTTCGGGTTGTGCGATTTGCAGATTTGTGTGCTGCAATTTCTGTTTTTTTTTCTTTCTGTATCAGCGTTTGAGTTTTCTGATGCATGTGCTGATCTCCGTTTTAGCATTGTTATTGACGATTGAGTGATCCATGGTTGATATGAACTCTTCAATGACAGATGCCTCCCTTACTGGCCCTCTTTCTCAAGGGGAGTTGCAAACTCTCAGGCGTCTTATGGCTAGACTTAAAACTCCAAATATCATGGCTTCTGCTACTACGGGTATATCAGCTAGTGCATCATCTATTTCCGCATCTATTCCTTGGATAATTGATTCTGGTGCTACAGATCATATGACAGATTGTTCTTCTTTTTTTGACTCGTATTCTACATGTTCTGGTCAAGATAAGGTTAGAGTTGTAGATGGGTCTCTCTCCTATATCTCTGGGAAAGGTTCCATTCATTATTCTCCAACCATCTCTCTTTCCTCAGTTCTTCATATTCAAAATTTTTCCACTAATCTCCTATCGGTTAGTAGTCTTACTCAATTCTTAAATTGTTCTGTGACCTTTTTCCCTACACATTGTGTCTTTAAAGAACTGAATACTGGAAGGATAATTGGCAGCGGTAAAGCGCACTAGGGGCTTTATTTTTTAGAATCTGCACCTAAACCTGCATGTTCACCTTTGTTATGTGGTCAAGCTCTTGCAACAAATACAAGCACTGTTCTTCCTTTATTACATCAATGGCATTGTAGATTGGGTCATTCGTCTTTTGGAATCCTAGAAAGATTGTTCCCTAATTTGGTCAAACAATACTCTCGGAGTCAGTTCCTTTGTGACGCTTGTGAGCTTGCAAAACATAAGCGCTCATCTTATGCTCCTGTCAATCAAAGAAGTGCTTTACTATTTATGGTTATTCACTCTGATGTCTGGGGCCCTTCTCCTGTCACATCTCTGTCTGGTTATCGTTGATTTGTCACCTTTATTGATTATTACTCTCGTGTCACATGGGTGTATTTACTGAAGGCCAAAAGTGAAGTGTTTTCGTGCTTCAAATCTTTTCACCAAATGGTGCGTACTCAATTTGACGCTAATGTTAAAGTACTTCGTTCTGATAATGGAACTGAGTATATAGATGGGATTTTTCGGGCATACCTTAATGACTCTAGTATTCTCTTTCAGACTTCTTGTGTTGGAACTCCACAACAAAAAGGAGTTGCCGAACGCAGGAATCGTCATCTTGCTGAGGTAGCCCGTTCTCTATTATTTACCATGAATGTTCCCAAATATTTTTGGGGCGAAGCTGTCTTTACTGCTGCCTTTCTTATCAATCGCATGCCATCTAGTGTGCTTCAGTTCCAAGTTCCAATTAAATTCCTCCTCGATTCTTCTCGGATCTCATCTCCTCCACCCAAAATCTTTGATTGTGTGTGTTTTGTTCATGCTCTTAAGCACCCAGGTGGAAAGCTGGATCCCAAAGCCCACAAGTGCATTTTCCTTGATTATCCTCCAACTCAGAAGGGTTATAAATGTTATGACTCATGTTCTCGCAAAATGTATGTCTCCATGGATGTCACCTTTTGGGAAACAGAACCCTTTTATTCTTCGACCTCTTCATCTCTTCAGGGGGAGAATAATAGACAGGAAGAGTTGAAGGAAGAATTACGCATGGCATCTCATACTCCAGAACCGTGGTCTTATCCTTTGCCTTGTCATAGTGAAGGAGAGAATGATAAATCAGTCCAGCAACATTTACCTGCAGAAAGAGTGGATCATGATGTTGGTGGAAGACCGAATAGACTAACAGTTGAAACGAGTGTAGATCACGACATTGGTGGACGTCTGGACAAACCAGATTTGAGAACTTATTCACGCCAAGAGAAAGCTACTTGTGGTGAACCATCTTGCCAATCACC
>NMUG010000185.1:0-26052 GCA_002855965.1 Monotropa hypopitys
CCTCTCTTGGTCCGTAGGAGAAAGTGAGGACACGATAAGGAACACCCGGCTGCCATCCTCATTGATCGGTACTGTGATTAGTTCTTCAACTGCCTTTTCGGTAGCCGGAGTGCCAACATCTTCGAGGACCGGGGTGTCCGGAACTTCTACCCATTGAACTTGTTTCATCTGCTTGTTTTCCCGGACAGCCGAGATGTAGCACTGTTTTGATGCAGCTTGGTCGCCATGAATATCCTCCTGTCGTCCGGAGGCTCCAATAAACCGGACGACTTGGTGGTAGGTTGAGGTGATCGCCTGCATGGAATGGATCCAGGTCCGGCCAAGGATGGCGTTGTATGGACTAGGGACGTCAACAACAATGAACTCCATGTCAACCGTCTTGGATCTTGCCCAGACCGGGAGAGTGATCTTGCCGATGGGCGAGACAAGAGCCCCATTAAATCCGACCAAGGGGACATCGGATGGCTGCAAAGCATCATAGGAAAGCTTAAGTGCTTGAAACATGGAAAAATACATTACCTCTGCAGAGCTTCCTTGGTCGATAAGGATGCACCGGACGTTGGCTGGTCTGACGCGTAGGGTGACGACCAGGGCGTCGTTGTGAGGAAGCTAGACTCGGTCAAGATCCTTCTCTGTAAAAGTTATGGACCATCCTGAACGGTCGGATGGCTGCTTCCGTTTGAGACCAGAACTGACCGTGAGCACTTGCTTTGGGGCGGAGGCCTGGTTGATTTCTGCTCTGAGAAGGGTAGCAGCCTCCTTGTTGAGTGGCCCGTGGATGACGTTGATTATCGGGACATCCTCCTCCGGCTGAATAGGATGTCCGGACCTCTAGACAAGATCTAGTGTCCTCTGCTGATCAACCCATCGGGCAAGGTGTCCTTGCTGCACCAGGATCTCTAAGTACGACTTGAAGGGTTTGCACCCGGTCGTGAAATGTCCTTGCTCCTTATGATAGGTGCAGTGGATCCGCTTGTCTTTCGTTTTGCTGACCGTTCCAAGCTTGTGGTCCGGCCAAGCGAAGAAAGGCTGATTCTCAATATGTTTCAGCACGGTGTAGATGGGCTCGGTGAAGACTGTCGTTTCCGCGGTGAGCTCGTGGAGCTTGGGGGCCTTCAGACCACCTTTCCTTCCTGATTTGACAACATTTACCTGCCTTCGGTTTCCCGCTGGCTGTGGGGCCGAAGGCTGCTAATCTGGCTGCTGGGTGGCACGCTCGACCAGGAGATCTTCCAACTGACAGAATTTTTCCACTCGAAGTATAAGGTCGTCCATGTCCTCTGATGAGTGGAGTGTGAGGTCGGCGAAGATCCGACTGTTGCTATCCAGACCATTTTTGAAAGAGGAGGCGGCCACTGTCTGATCGCAACCCTGGATGTCGTTAAAAAGCTCCCAGTACCTCTCGGAGTACTGATGGAGACTTTCATCCGAACGCTTCTTAAGACTAATGAGAGCATCGATCTGCTTAGTTTGCCGACTGCTGGTTACGAACCTGGCCATAAAGGCTCGCTCAAGATCCCGGTAGCATGAGATGCTACGTGGAGGGAGTTTGTTGAACCATAGTAAACCCAGAGTGTCAAGGCTGGTGGGGAACACCTTGCACATGACCGAGTCGTCGGTAGTGTAGAGAGAGATTGTCTGGCGGTAGTGAATGAGATGAGTGTAGGCGTCCGTCTTGGGGTCATACCTTGTGAACTTGGGCAGGTTAAATCCTGCCGGGAGGGTCGCCAACTCAATCTCCGGAATAAAAGGGGATAGACTGAGCTGCCAGAGCCTGTCATCGACGGATGCCTTTTGTTGCACGGCCCTCTTCTCGGGGCTAGCTGTCATCTGTCTCCGGCGGTTCAGGTGGTCCCTGAGGTCTCCGACTGGAGGTGGGGAGTCATGATTTCTGGGGTACCTTCTCTTATGGCCAGAGAAGTCACCTACTCCGTGATACCGGCCGGAGCGCTGATTGTCCCTTCGCCGGCTCCACCTGTGGCTTGCTTCGGAGGTTTCCATGGGCAAAGCATCCGGCAAAGTGACCTTGACGGGGGCCAAGTCTTCTTCATCCAGACGATGGGTCTCGCGAGATCTTGCAGAGCGAGAGCTAGACACAGCACTGTTGCAGGGTCGGTATCTGGGGGACCGGGCATGATGGCCTCCCGACTGGCACTTCCGGATGGGGGATCGGCAGATTGTTTTTCCCATATCCGTGCGTTCGTGATCGTTCAGCCCTCCCGGGTGCTCCAGGTCCGACCTCCTAATAGTGCGTTCTGAGTCGTCCTGCAAAGCTTCGGACGGGATGGGTGGACAGAGGGTTGGACCTCCAGCGAGCCTCGCTAACTGATCCTTAAAGAAGGCTATCTCAAGATCCTTCTGACGGAGCTGCTCGTCGGGCTGCTGAGAGGTGGATGCCAATAGGGCTAGGGGAGGGTATCTGGAAGCAAGGGTAGCCGGAGTATGGGTAACAGGCAATCAGTGGTGATGACGGTCACGAGAGTCGTCGACGGCCATTGAAGGAGAAGGAGATATTTAGCAAAAAGGGGTAGATTGTCGGTCACCTGAGTCTGGTAACGAGTATCCCCAGCAGAGTTGCCAATTGCGGTGACTGAAAGTCCATAGGGTTCTTCGAGTCCTTCGGATGCTGGCCGGACGACTGGGATGAGTGCTCCGGATAGATGAGCGGTCACCTATAAAAGAAAAAAGGGATCACCTGTTTGGCTCCTGCAACACAAGGGTCAGTGCCCACCGGTCGGCAGCGACCGAGAGGGGCCTCCGATGGCTAAGTCAGTGACGGTAAGAGAGAGAAAACTGTAAGCTGAAAAAGCGGTCGGAGAGATACCAAATCGTCTGTCTCGTGAACAGTACTTTGATGGACTATATATAGACATTCTGACTTGGCACCAAATATGCAAGTGTGTGATGCACACGGGGGAAGGCCGAGTGCTGACGTCAGCCCTATAATGCTGATGGGCCGCTGAACCGACCCGAGCCACGTCAGCAGTTGTACGGCCGACCCGAATGCCACCTGCTGGGGGTCATTGTTCCCTGCTGCTGCCGATGGTGGACCCCTCCGGCATATACCGTCTGTAGGAGATGCCAAAGGTTGAAGGAGACCGCATGGCCGGCCCGGCTTGGCTCATTCGGGTGTCCGATGGGACTGGTTAGGTTGCCGAAGTACACACGACGAACTGCCAGTTCGGTCCTCTGACTGCAGTGTATGTCCGGAGGTCCGTAAGGCCGATGACCCTGGATTGCTCCGTGATGTATGAACTGGATCCAGATTATTTGAGTTGATTCGGATGGTGGTGTCCGGCCCAAGAGGAATATGGTCCGGCTACCACAGTATTGATAGAGAAACTCTTAAAACTGGCCAGAATCTCTCGCTATAAGTAGAGAGGCACTCTCTACCCCTAGAAAGGCAATCATAGTATCTGTAACACCCCAGATTTCAAGCCAATTTTTGCCAAAGGGTATAACATAACGTTTCTCTTTAAAACAATAATCAAACCACACAACTATGGGTTATGAATTCTCACACCATCACACCAAAATCCCTTTTAAAAGAGACTTGTTTTAATAAATTTGAGTACATGCAAATCTTCTAAATTAAATATCAATAACAAACTATAATAAGGAAAAAGAAGGAGAAACAACAATAAACAAGGCAATAAAGATGAAGTGTAACTCATACAAGGATGTAGATGAGGTGAGCATGGACCTCCACCAAAGGCCCACAAGCTACCAAACTATGCAACCCTACATAACACTAAAAATGGAAGGTCTGCGTCATAATGACTCAGTAAATAAACATCTACCCAAGGGTGTATGCAACTGCGGTGATATGTGCAAGTGACAGTGAAACCCTACAATGCAAACCCAAGCATGCCATCTCATATTTCACCTACACATATCCTACAATTCTATTTAAACTCTCATCCCATATGTATAAGACTCCACGGCCCACACATGCCCACTATCCACTCCAAGAGTGACCAACTCACCCCTCTTCATAACCATGCCTCACTCACTAGACATACAATTTCATCACCATCACGCTCAACCTTAAGATCAACTCACATAATTAGAACCTAAGGTCATGAATCGACCCTAGCCGTAATCTCATCTAGACTGAGGTTCTAGCCCATAACTACTCAATACTCACTACTATATAGAGCCAAGACTAAGACTTAGCATTGAACATCCCTCACAATCGACTACAACATCCAATCTTCACAACATACCTCTCACTAGCCAAAGCTAAGAATTTGCATTAACTAACTACAAGCACACTGAACCTCATTTCCAAACATCCCTTCATATACATATACATTGGTGGATTTTATCTTGAATGATTAAGTTGGTTCAATTCCGACTTGGAATCAAATGTTTTTTGAAAAAGTTTCACATGCGATTCAAACCGCCTCAACGAATTCAAGGACTAGCTCTACAGCCAAGCATGTACCATTTTGGGGGTCACCTCAACGAATTCAAGCACCAACCAAGAAAACCATCAAACCGAGAATTGATTTATTGTTGCCTCAATGAATTCAAGGACCGACTTGCTCATGAATGAATCACAAATTGATTCAGATTGTCTCAACGAATTCAAGAACCAACCTCATATTCGAATGACTATGAATTGGCCCCGGGACCACGAATTGATACCATTCTCACACCCTACCACATCCATGCATTATTATTGGTTGTTATATAATAGATTGATGAATTCAACCTATAGGAACAAATTTCCCAAACAAGTGATGAATTCACTGTCTAGGGACGAATTCCCTTCTAAGTGTGATGAATTCACACATCACCAATTTAAATCACATTTAGTAGATTTTCTCAATCCAAGTACGAATACAGTACATAGGGATAATCTCCTAACCAAGAGTGATAAATTCATACTCCTAAATCGCTTCCACATACACTTAGGCATTTCTACGAACGTTTGGCGTGCATTTATGCACTAGTCTTTCCTATTAAACTATGATTAACTCTCTAACTACCCACATCATTCCATATCCCTCTAAGCCACTCACAATGGCCTTAACATACACAAGACAATCCCAATATGAACCCTAGGCCAACAATCCTAAGGCCCCGACTTAAAATCATGCCTTAACTCGAGGAATACAAGGATGATTTTTCTACCCCTCTAGAACACCCCAAGGCACCCACACCACTACAATATAGGTCAACACACATTCTAGGATGCCACAAGTATAGGTTCTATTATAAAATCATCTTTGTAAATCCCAAAGGCTTGAGTTTTAGATAACACATTAGATTTTATTTAGAAAATGTCATTGGTTATCTAGAATAATAATATATACACAAGGGAGAAGTATATTTACCTCTAGGAAGAAAAAGAAAACCCCAAACCCTGAATGATGGATCTTCACAAGGCCCCACACTATACCCACTGATGTGTAGCCCTCAACAAGCTCTCCAACGTCGGTGAAGACCGAAGCTCCAAAATCCTGGTGGTTTGCTCTAGATCTAGAGGAGAAGGAGAGTATTTGAGAGAAATATATAGAGAGAATAGGGATATGGAAGAGAGGGAGGGGATAAAGATAAAAATGAGGGTTTCCCCTTATATACGTACATATAATATATATACTCCCTAAGAATTGACCAAAACATCCCTCATTAAGTTATCAAAACAACCCAGAACTACTTACACACCGATATGTGTCTAGTACACATATCGATATATGAAGCCACTGATCCAATCACACAAGGGACAATATGGGACACATATCGATATGTGAAGATAACACATATCGATATGTGAGGCCACTATTTTCACTACACCAAAAGGATACATGTCATATTGTCACACCCCAAACCTGATAATCATATAGCTGATCATCCAGGATTGACACGTGGAAACCATATTTTACCACAACTCACAAAACATCTAACAAAAAAACATAAACTGCAGATTGGAATAAAAATATCCTATAACTCTGGAATACATACTCCGATATAAATATGCCCTGATACAACTCAATTCAAACTACACTAAATGTATAAGAAATGATACAACTCTCACACTAACTCAAGAGAGATAAAATACTCTCAAATACAACAAAGATAAATAAAACTCTCAGACTCATAAATACCAACTACTGATCATAAGCCACTAACAACATCTTCTGCACTCTACTGCAATAGTTGGACCAGACTGGTGGACGCTAATCACGAACACCTAAAAGAAGGCATGTAAAAACGTGCGTCATCAACGATGACTGGTGAATACTATAGGAAATCATAAATAAGAGACGTAAATAGTCTTTTTATACTTTCAGGTAAAATATTCATTACTTAAAATACTTTTCCATTTCTTTTTCCCCCAAACCCTTTTTGACTCATACCAAAATCCCATTTTCCCACAACCTCTAATAAAACCTCTTTTCTCATTAGAATTTCCTATTTAAATAACTTTATCTCTTTTAAATAAGTCTCTTAACCAATCACTTCCTTCCTTTCCCTTTATAACTCAAATTCTTCTCAACCCTTTCAAGGAATTAGATTCACTCAATTTTACCAATGAGCATGGCCATACATTTGGTACGTTTTATTCGATATGTTCTACTCAATTTTACCAATGAGTATGGCCGTACGTTTGGTACGTAATCATCCACTCAATTTTACCAATGAGCATGGCCGCACTTTTTGTACGTACACCCAATTTTACCGCTGGGCACGACTGTACTTATAGTACATAATACTTCCTCAAAACTCATCATAAATCCTTATCTTTCTCTTTATTCTTTCTTTCAATTCATTTTATTATTTCTTAAAACCCTTTTCTCTTTCTTTCCCTTTAATTATTTCCCCCCAAATATCGCTTCCTTTAATATAACTCATTTACTCTTTTACCGTTTTCAAAACTCATTAACTCTTTTACAAAATCATTTCTCCTCGAATTTCCAACACAAAATCTCATTCCTTTATAAAACTGATTCCTTTTCTCAAAAACCACAATTTTATAAATTTTCAACATTTCTCATCCTTTTTAAAAATCCCAATTTATTCTATATAACAATAGTAATCTAAACTTCTCTAACTTACATAGTTCTAAGAGTACTGACCTGATATCAAAACACATTAAAAGCTTGATTATCCTTTCACCAATCTACGGATGAAGACGGCTTCTCCGATCCTAGTAAACATTGAATGCAATTATGATTTATTGCCCAAAACCATTTTATAATTCTTCTCCATGATTCTTTATTATTATTTCTTTGTTTTATAAATTTATTTGATATTTTTTCCTAAAATATTTTTTTGGCAGCAACACTAGTTATCGGTAGCCCAGAATTTCGAGTTACCAGTAACCTAGAAAATCTCCCAGATACCGCAATCAATGAAACCAATTTCTGCCAAATCCCGGATATCGGTTTTTGCAAATTTGATTCTCCCTCAATTTCTTGATGGTTTGGTCTCAAATTTGATTCTACGATGTTCTAAATTCATCTACGATTATGAATATACAAAAATGGTTACGGGATTTACCTCATATGTGATGAATTCGATACTTGAAGTTGCAAAGTGGGTTTCCTCTTATTATTCCTCGTTGAGTTTGATTTCTGGGTTGGTTTCTATATGCAATTGATCTTCCCTCTCTCTCTCTCTCCCCCCCATGATACCTCTCTCACTCACTCACACAATTTTTGATTTGTACTCACACTCTCGGATTGATTCACGTTTATGCTCAATTCAATCACTTACGATATAAACTATGTAACATATATATGTTTTACACCTTTTTCTCAATTGTTTGACAGCACACACACTAAATTGACACAATACAACCTCAAACGACACCTCCTAGATGGAATTCGACACCTCACTGTATGCACACATCTTCCATGACACGACGCATATACACAAAGTTGTATCTACACCTTCGTGATACACTCACACACCTACACGACACCTGCACCACCATTTTCGACATTTCTTGTGTTTTTCACACTTTGCCCCTTTTGTTTCTTATCTTTACACTTTAGCCGCCAAAATTTAATTAATGTTGTATTTAAAGCATGTTTCATCTTTTAATCATCATTTAACACATCTATACCCTTTATTATATTTCCAACTATTTATTTTAAGTCTTATCAATCATTTTTAAATATTATTTTATTCAATAATATTTTTAAGTGCTTCTTATTAATTTTAAACATAAATATTTGTAATGATCCGAATTTCTATTCGTTTAAATATAATCCGATACGTTATTTTACTTACAAATTATTACCGGTGACTGTGATTCATTTGGAAGGTCGTGTAATAGCCTTAGGACGTCGAGGGAATGTAAGTAACATGAAGGAAGTGTGTCTCGACGCGTCGCGAAGAAGTCGGTGAAGTTTCAGCCATTTCTCGGTATTTTGCTGGAGGCTCATCCGGACGGGAAAGAGGGGTGTTCCGGATGAGCGAGCAGAGAGTTGAGGGTTTGGCTACATGAGTCTTGGTTCGGACGAGGATGGGTCCCATCCGGAAGAAAGTGTGTGCTCGTCCGGATGACGGGAGTCCCGTCCGGACGGGGAATCCGAAAGTTGTGCGGATTTGTATTTTAATGAAGGGCAGTGTGGTCTTTTCCCTATATTTCGAGTTCCTAACCGTAAAAATCGTGTATAGCCTCCCTTATCCCTCATTTTCACTCAAAACACATTCTCTCTCTACCTCCCTTCCACCATTGATGCTCCACCTTCTCTCTAACATTTGAAGACTCTCCCAACTCCCATTGGAGTTTTAGCAAGGAGGAAGCTTGCTCTCCACCTAAAGGGCTTTCCAACAAGCCAAATAGTTCTACCATTCACCGAATTCGAGATCCTAGAGTTTTGTTCCAAGCTTCAAAAGGTAGGGGATATCCATCTCTAGTCATGTAATAGATTATGCCTTCTCTTTCACACTCTTGAAATCTAGTCATGTTGCACAAATTTTGTATTTGCATGTTTAGAGGAAATTGACTTGGGGTTTGTGGATGAATCATAAAATTGATGGATTTTATAGAGTTCCTATGGTCATATACACATTGTATGGAGTTCAATTTCGTGTTGGAACAACTTATGTAAAAAGCCCCAAAATCCATGTATGAACCCTATTTTACAAATTAGGGCTTTCGGTCAATTAGTAGTCTTTTGATCAAATTGAGCTTGGTTATGTGCAATTGGGCCTAAATAAGGCTTAACAGACGGGTTTGTGATACATGTTATATTTTATAGAAATTGGTCGCACATTGCCTTATGTTGCGTAGATTGAAATTTTACACGAAATGAATTGTAATAAATTGCGAACACATGTACCCCTTGAAATAATGGATGACCTTGGTATGATTATCGACATGAGTGTACTTGATCTTTAGGGATTTACGGGTCGAATAACTTGTAACAATGATGTGGGATTGATATGTTCTTATGCAGGAATGTACTTGAGTTTGAGAGATTCCCGGGGTGGTTACTCCACCCACGACATTGTGCACAATGGGGGCTACGTGAGCCTTCCCAACAGCCTTTGGGAAAGACAAATTAAATTTGGTTAGTGTGTTGACGAGCCACTATCTCAACCTTGCCCTATAAACGTTACAATAATAATTGGATGAATATGGAGTGTACCTGACCTTTAGTGATTCCGAGATTCATACCACCTTAGCAAACTATGGATGAATACGGAGTGTACTTGACCTTTAGTGATTCCGGGATTCATGCCATCTTGTGAGCTATGGATAAATACAAAGTGTACTTGATCTTGAGGGATCCTGGTATTTATCGGACTTGACAATTAAACATTTATGGGATATACTTTTAATGAAATCCCATTGTACTTGATGTCGTACGAATGTTGAAATGGAAATGAAAACAGTGAATGCAATACTTTTATGGATACTTGCTTTCATTGTCCTCGGTTAACACTCTCACTTTTATGTTGGCTTGTATAGTCGCATTGTAGAAGTTGGATCATTGCCTTGAATTGTCTCATGCATCTTATGTATATCATTCTGTACAGTCACACACTCATTCACGCTAGTCTAGAATATGCTAGTTGATAGATATTTCCCTACTTTGGCGTGATACTCCCTTCTTTTTAGACTCTGCAGATAAGGAACCTTTCTTGGATGATTTTGGAGCACATTGATGTTTTGAGCTTCTTGGAAGACTTATGCATTTTTCCTTTATTTCAATTTAGCCCTTTTTGGTTGTAATAGGCATAGTGGTTTGTAATAACTTAACTTCTCTCTCTCCCTACTTCTATGTGTTCGACTTTATATTTATTTCTACATTCACTCTCGGGGTTTCATGTACGTTTGGAATGGGATGTTTTGGTATTTAGACTTATTCTAAATTGTGATGATCCATGTTTGTTTCCCCATTTATTAAATGATTTCAAAAAAAATGGTTTGAAAATTCGGGGCGTGACAACTTGGTATCAGAGCTTTCGGTTTCGAAAACTTAGGCCTTTAGGGAGACTCTTAGTCTCTATAGGTTGCATTGAGTTTAAATTTGCATCATCTGACATATGTGTGTGAACATTTGAGCATGCATTGGCAATGATCTATAGGTTGGTATCAGTTAGAGAAGTAATGTACAGACACCGTTTCATTCTTTGGGTGTAACTTTGTTTATTGATTCCATTGGCTATGAGAATCCGTTCTTGATATCATTGAGTTTACTTCTCCTTGATGGGACTTTACATAGTTGATTGAACTATCCACTCGAGCCTTGTCTTGTGCTCTATTCTTATTGTATTCGTGGTCTTTTGTAGAATGCCTCTACATCGGAGTTTAGGCGTATGGATCCTCCCAAGTTCAATGGAGAGGGTGATCCACTTGAGGCTGATCATTGGTTGTTCGAGATCCTGAAGGTGTTGGACACCTTGGATATTGCGGAGGACAAGCTGAGAGTTTCTTTTGCCACCTACCAGCTAACCGGCGAGGCTAGTCAGTGGTAGAGTCATGTACTCGAGATGAGGCGTGCTAGTCTACTTGCTAGTGGAGATGTAAATCCATAGGCCATTCTTGATCCTATTCGTTCGATGACTTGGGCAGACTTCCAGACGGTTTTCGAGAGCCAGTATTTCCCCGAGAGATATCGGGAGAACTTCCGAGAGTAGTTCGAGAGGCTTGAGCAGGGCACTATGACTGTGTACCAATATGCATTGCGATTCCAGTCACTTTCACGGTTTGCTACGGACTTGGTTGGTTCGAAGGAGCAGAAGTGCAAGAGGTTTGAAAAGGGTCTTCACCCTTCGGTCCAGCGACTGGTGATGACTCAGCGTATTCGAGTTTTTGGGAACATAGTTGACTGTGCGCCTCCAATATACTATATTACACCATCTTCACCTATAGTTTAGAAAAATTCAACTATGGCCCAATTTTCTATATTGTATGACTTATTCACCATTTAAGTAGTTTACTTAATTCAAATAAATACGAGAAAATTCTCGATAAATCCCCAAAATTCACAATCTTATTTATTTATTTTTCTCCATCTATATAAATTATTTTCGAGCTCAAAATATTATTAATTACTACTACTATTATTATTATTATTTTAACGGTACGAGTATTACAAAGGGTGTGCATCAAAAATTTGTCTAATACTGCTCCCTTCAGACCCTATCGGCCGAAGGGGAGGTACCGAAGAGCTCTAGAATGGATAAAGGAGCCAGAGTTGAAGGGGCTACTGTTGGCCCTGCCCAGGATTGGATGCCTGATCTCCTTTACGATGGGTTTAGGCCGATATCTATTGACATCATAACCGATAGCCCTTGGGTGGCCATGGCCCTAGCTTAGGCCATCTTCCTCCCGAGATACATGGAGGAATTACCGGAGAGACTGAAAGCTTGTTTTCTTTAGACGGTGACCGTACTATTATTGTCGTGCTGATATTGCCTTATCCATTTGTTTGCTTTTGTGGCAGGATGTCTCTACATCTTTTGGTCTCAAGGAGATGATCTCCGGCATGCTCTGGACCTCTACCCTATACTATAAGATTGGTCGGGAAGGGATAGAGATGTAGGTGGCCCATAAGAAAATGAAGGAGATGAACAATAAATTAAAGTCAGACGGGGAGACTTTGGATGACCGGACTAGTTAAATTAGTTGGTTGAAGGAGGTCGTAGCCTAGATGTTGGCCGAGAATGAAGGTCTGAAGAAGAAGGAGACCATCGAGATAGCCACTCTAGAGGATAAATTTTACAACATCGGGTATGATGATGTCGAGAAAGTAGACGAGAAATAGGTGGCCGAGGTCAGAGATTTTGCCTACAAGAAGGGCTGGATCATGGGTCTTCATCCCACTGACCATAGGGACGACAAGCCCATTTTGGACGTTATTCTTGACTATGCATCTCTTCCTGCTCTAGCCTGCTTGGAAGCTCCTTCTACTCCTGGAGACCCTTCTTCCTATTCGGGTAAGGCTGAAGCTGCTGTTGATTTTCTGATTGATCTGGTCGATCCAATCGTCCCGATTATAGTCGAATATTATTTTGTTTTTCTTCTTTTTGTTCGGCCATTCCTTGTGCCGACTTGTAGCCATGACTCGTTTGTACATTGTCTCTGCCGATTTGAACAATGTTCGTTCTCTTTTAATGAATGAAGCTTTTTATTTCCCATATTTCATGTAGGTGATTTTTTAGAAAAATTCAAAAGTTTCAAGATGACCCTTCCCCGAACTAAGGGTAGGGTGCCGACATAGGGGACCTGACCTCAGTTCAATAATCTTAATTTTCCCTCGAGATTTGGCTCGATAAGCATGTGATCCCCCGACAATGTCATTGACAGGAGTGTTTTGTGCACAATTTATAGATAATTGACAACTAGTTCGGACTTCCAGCAATGCCACCAGAAGCCTATCAAACGTTGGCAATGTCACCAAGTCTTCTTTTGCCATACCACCAATCTATTGGCAATACCACTTACGGGAATGTGTACAATTTAAAGAGAATTGGCAACTAGTTCGACAGTACCACCTGTTAGAATGCACAATTTAAAGAGAATTGGCAACTTTTATTAATGGTTGTCGGTCAATCTGCTAAATTACAAGATTTTGATGAAAATTTCTAGTGATAGTATCTTCTCAGGTTTGTGGCATTCTACGACCTCTATATAACGGTACTGTCTATTTCCTCGAGTCGGTAGGCTCCTATTCTGACATGACTTATGATTTTGCACATCCCCTCCCAATTAGTACCGAGCTTTCCGTCAGAGCTCTTCTTCTTGTTGTCGATGACCTTGTGTAGCACCAAGTCATATTTTTGAATATCCTTGGTTGGACTGACCGATTGAAACTTTTTTCCACCCATTATTGGTAGGATGCTATCTGGATCCTTGCTGAGTCTCTTTTTTCCTCGACCAAGTCCAGATCCTTCTCGGTTGCTGCATTGTTGGATGCTTCATCAAAGGCATGAGTTCTGATTATTGGTAGTCTAGCTTATGGAAAATTGATAGCCTCCATGCCGAAGGCTAATGAGAATGGGATTTGTCCGGTTGAGCGCCTTGGGGTTATTTGGTAGGCCTAGAGTACACTGTGTAACTCTTATGTCCACCTTTCTTTAGCTGCTTGCAATCTCTTCTTTATTACGATATCGATAGTATTGTTGGAGGCTTTGGTCTGACTGTCGCCTTGTGAATAGTGAGGAGTGGAGTTGTAGAACCCGATCCTATGCTTAGTGTAGAAATTGGTGAAAAGTTCTCTCATGAATTGCATGCCATTGTTTGACACAAATGCATACGGAATTCCAAAGTGAGAGATAATATTCCTCCAAGCAAAGCATTTGATGTTTTTGTCTTCAATTGTGACCAGTGGTTCGACCTCAACCCATTTGGACAAGTAGTTAGTGACTGTTATAAGAAATTTGAATCCGCTGGGGGCTATCAGCAGCTTGACAACGATATCTAAGCCCCATTGAGCAAACGACCATGGGCTGGTTAGTGGGGTGAGCTCTTTGGCAGGCTTCTAGATGATTGGTCAGAACCATTGACATGCATCACATTTCTTTACGAACTTTTTTGTTTCTTCCATCAATTTTGGCCACCAGTAGCCCTGAGATATTCCTTGATGCGCTAGCGATACCCCCCTATGTGAGTGCCACAACTTCTAGAGTGTAACTCATGGAGAACTCCTTTGGCCGATGTGTGGTGCACACAGAGAAGATACACCCCAAAGAATGATTTCTTGTAGAGCTTAGAGTCAGGGGATAGCCATTACTGTGTCGACTTGTAGATGATCTGGTGGGCTGCCTTCTTTTCTGTCGGCAAGGTTCCATCATTCAGACATATGATGATCAGATCAATCCAGATCGACCCCTGGTCAATGTAGAACATTGTACACCTCTTTGTGGCTCAATGCTCGGTTGATCTCGGCTTTGAATGTTGATTGTCCTTGGATCCTTTTCTTCTGTTGTTGAGGTAATACCTACAAGGGCGTCATCATATGGGTTCTTCTGCTTGCCAACTTGGTGAGTTTGGATCCCTTCGAAACCTTTGAGCATTTTTATGCTTTTTTCATGTACTTGCCCATCAACTGTCTCAACATTTGTTTTCCTGGATTATTTGATTAACTACCAACTAGGAGTCACTCTAGATTGTCAAGTTACTAATTTGTAATGCTTCAGCAGTGCTAAGCCTTGTAAGCAAGGCCTTATAATCTGTCTTATTGTTGGAGGCACTGAAGTTTAGCTGAAGTGCATACTCATACACCACTTCAACTAGAGATATAAGCATCACTCCAGCTCCATTACCTCAGCTATTGGAGGCTCCATCCATAAATAGTTTCCATGTGTCTTCTAAGACCATTTTCCAAGCTTCTACATCCTCGGTCTTGTTGGCATGCTTTTCCTGTTCGTCGGTTGGCGACGAATCTGGACAAGTGGAGTATTATGCAATGAAGTTAGTAAGGATCTTCCCTTTAATGGCAGTCATTGACTGAAATCTAATGTCGAAATTTTTTAGTTCCACATCCCATTTTGTCATACTTCCCAATAGATTGGCTCAACAAAGAAGTGACCGAAATAGAAATTGGGTTAAGAAGACGATGTTGTGGGCCTAGAAGTATGGGGAAAGTTTCCTCGAGGTAATGACCATGGCAAATGCAAGTTTTTCTAAGGTAAGGTACCTTATCTCGGCGCTAATGAGAAACTTGATTGAGAAATACACGGAGAATTGCTCTTTCCCTTCTTGACAAACCAATGACAAGCTTACGGTGTATGGTGTGAAGACCAGGTAGAGGTAGAGCTCTTCCCCGTCCTTTGGTTTGGTGAGTAGGGGTGCCAAAGAGAGATGAGACTTGAGATGACTGAATGCTTATTTGAATTCATTGGTCTATTCAAAGTGGCATCAACTGTTCTTCTAAATAATCTTGTAGAAGGACCGACATTTGTCCGATGACTAGCTAATGAATCGATTCAGAGCGGCTACCATCCCAGCCAACTTCTAAACCTCTTTAAGAGTTTTTAGATCCTCTAATTGTTAAATGGTCGATACCCATAAGTGGTAGGCATTAATGCCTTGACGTGTGACTAGGTATCCTAGGAACATCCCAGAACTGATACTGAAGGCACACTTAGATGCATTGAGGTGCAACATGTGCTTCTTCAGTATATTGAATACGTTCTGGAGGTCGCTCAAGTGGTGATCTTTGGTTTTGATTTTGACCACCATATCATCAATGTACGTCTGCATAGTATACTCGGTAGCAAAATAGTCCCTTAGGAGTGATGAAGGTTGTCTTCTCCTAGTCCAGGCCAAACATCGTTGTTTGATGGTACCCCGGTAAGCATCTATAAAGCTCATCCAGGGATGTCCGACCGTTGAGTCCAATAATTGATCAATCCTTGGGAGGGGAAACTATCTTTGGGGCAGACATCATTGAGGTATGTGTAGTCAACACATACTTGTCACTTTTCGTTCTTTTCTTGATGACAATGGTGTTTTCCATCCAGGTGGGGTACTGAACCTCCTTGATGCTTGGGCTTCGATCAGATGGTCCACTTCTTCGATGACGGCATCGGTATGAGCTACCACTGAGCATCTGGCCTTATGGACCACCAACTTATGCTCCGGTCGGACATTGAGATGATGGTTGATAAAGGATGGATTGACGTCCGACATTTTATATGGTGTCCAAGCGAACACTTCCATAATCTTCTTTAGGAGATCCACCATCTCCACCTATTCGGCTTCGATAAGGGATAAGTTGATGAGAAAGAAACATTTTAGATCATCGATGCTCAGAGGTACGATCACAAGGTCCTCTATAGATTTTTGGAGGCGCTTGTACTAACGTCCTAAAGCACTGGCTGGTCCATGCATGTTTAGACCCATGGCCCAAGATCGCATTGTAGGGAGAAGGGACATCGACAACCGCAAACTCTATGTCGGTAGTAATTGAACCAACTACCATAGGGATAATTATTTTTCTAAGTGTCCAAATAGAAGCCTCATTGAATCCCATGAGTGGTACAACAGTCAGTGTTAGGCCATTTTTAGCCCCATTTTCTTGAAGAGGGAGTAGTACATCACATTAAAAAAGTTATCGAGGTCTATCAACACCTGCCGGACATTGCAATTGCCGATCCGCAAGGTGGAGACTAGTGCATTATCATGGGGGTGGTGCACCTTGTCAGAGAAAGAGATAGAGTACTTGGGATCCGACTTAGGCCTCTTTTGTGAGACCCGGAATATGCATAATAAGTATTATCATATTTTGCAGGTAATTAAATATAATTATCAGGGTCTAGAATGAAGTAAAAAAATTTAGTATGGACTAAATTAAAATTATAAAAATAATAATAATAGGAATTGAAGTAAATCCTTAAAGCTTAAATAAGTTGGGATTTAAATGATAAAAGCTAGAAAGTTCTGGGGAAATAAATAAATTTATGAAGTATAAACATGTGTGAATACGTGTGAGAATTGAGAGGTGTGAGGTGCAATATGTGATGTGTTGTTTGATTTAGGAAATTTCATGGAATAAGATGGAAGTTGAGGTGTAATGTTTTCTAATTTGGTTTAGAACAAGAGAGATAGATAGAGAATTCAAGAGAGATGGAGATTTCGAGAGGAAGAGAAGAGATTGAGATAGATGGTTTAAGAGAGAAACCAGAAAATCAGAAACCACGAGAACAACTCAAAAAACCAGAAAACTCAAAACTTGGAAAACCAGCAAATCTAGAAAACATAGAAGAAGAAAGTAAGATATTATCGATTTTTACACTTCATGTTTATAAGTATAGACTAAATTAGTTCTAGGATAAGTTATATGATTTATTGATGGAAGAACGAGAGAGAAAACCAAAAGAAAAATAATTTTTTGGAACAGCAATGCGATCGGGCACTCCATCGGGCTCAACAAGGGAGCTTCAGGTGTAAGCCCCAATGTAGACACCGGTCTATCCATCAGTTCCTCCCCAAGGATAAAAAATGAGTTTTTAATTAGGAAATTTGATGAGAAATTGTGCCAAATCTTATGTTCTATATATATATATAAGATTAGGATCGATTATAGCATCAAACAAAGGAGAAAACCCCAGTTGAAAAATAGATTTTGGCAACAGAAACACTACCGAGTGTTACACCGGGCTAAGGACCGGAACTTCCAGTGTAAGCTATGGTGTAAACACTGGTGGTTAGCCCGATCCTTTCTCATTTTATATTTTGGCCAGAAAATTTAGGGAATGCTTAGAGGATTATTTTTATGACTGTTAAGGAATAAAATTTATAATTATTGAAAGATAATAATTGAAATTCTAAGAGGGATTAATAAATAAATGGGAATTTCCAAAGATATTAATTGAATTTTAAGTGGGAAAACTTTAAGAGTATTAAGAATATTAGTGAGGAAGGAACTAATGGTGTTAGTATTGGAAACGCTTAATAATTAATCGGATAATGAGATTGTAAAAACAAATGGGTTTATGGATGATTTTAAAAGAAATATGGTTATTGTTCAAATAAGTTTGAAAGGGGGAATGAATTGAGGGATATGAGTATTGAATAATGAACAAATAACTTAGTAGATAATAGATTTGAGAATGACTTATTAAATTAGGAATTTAGATTAATCAATTAATGAAAGCATGTATAAATAAATTTGTAAATGTAATAGAAATAAAGCATGCCATTTGTGGTTAGAAAATAGTATGAATTCTAGTTTGATTCTTATGGTATTACATATATGGTTTATACTAGGTTCGGAGAGATCTACACATGTGTCGACTCCACCAAAAGAGCAGAGGTATTGGATAGCTTGCATTTTGGCTAAGGTGAGTACTTGTAACTTTATAAATTTGTGCTAGACATTTATTTGGAAGCTTATAAAATGTGGAATTCATTTATAAATTAGATTTGATGAAATATCTATTACGGATTAAGAAAGATTTTGGAAATGAGAGGTACGATTTTTGAGAAATAAAGATGTGAGGTTTTTGATTAAATGAAATATGAAATTTTGATAAAAGAGAAATGAGTTTTTGGAAAATGAGAAAAGATGTTTTGAGAAAATAAATGTAAGAACTATGCTATCATAGCCATGTCAGCCTCACTCCAAGGCTAATAATGTAGGAGGATAGTCTTGCTCCAACACTAATAATGTAAGAGTGTTGATATAAGCATCGCTCCAAGGCTAATAATGTAGAAGTGTAATTCACATGGTTATAGTACTATCATAACTCCAGTCGGAGGTTAAACGATCCTTGGCTATGTAGAACAAGATGAGGTAATTAGAAAGGCGAATTCTAAATGGAAAGGATGATTTTGATTAGAAAGAAAGAAAAGACGAAAATGACGATTTGATGGATAAGAAAGAAATGGGAAAATGACAATTTTCATTAAAAATAGTTAATAAATGTTTTTTGTGGATTATAAAATAAAAAAGAAAGTTGAAAATAATGATTTTGAATTATAAGAAATTAATTATTATTTTATGAACGTTTTTAGAAAATGAAATGAGATTGTTTAAAAGATTACTTTATCCATAACTATTTTTATTACACTTATTTATTTTGTTCCATAGTATTCACTGAGCTATGGTTCACTGACGCATTTATTGCTCCCTCTTTCCAAGTGAACTTGTCTAGAGATTATCCACTCTCCAGCTACGGTCGTGTAGAGGAGTACTTTTTTCATCTGTATGCGAGACTCATATATCACATATAGAGTTTTATCTTTTTGGTGATATGAGTTATAGTCGTACCATTTGTACAGTTTGTATGGGATGGGTCAGGGCTTGAAGCCCAATGTGTAGTTGTTGGTTATATACCATTCAGTACATTATGAGAGAGTTTTCTTTATTTTATATTAAAAATTTTGTTCAGATTGGAATATTATTAAAAGGAATTAAAATTCAAAATCAATATTATTGAGTTAATGTAACATCACATTCCAAAAATACCGAATAAAAGGTGGGAATAAAATTTTTTTCTTCTTTTCTTTAACTCACACATCTATTCACCTCAATACAAAACACAAACCATACCTCCAAACATAGACACAAAATGATAATTAATGAACCATGCATCAATGACTTGCATTAAAGTGAAACCATAAATAGCCCAATTTATAAACTCTCGATACTCAACTAAAAGTTTGCTACTATACAACTCAAGCAATAAAAATTCCAAAAGCACAATGATCTAAAATAAAAGAAGGCTATCAAGGCAAAGCACCCTCCGCCAAAAGACTCCACCCAAGCCATGTTATTGCACTTCTGATGATACTTTGTAGTGGACCGCTAAATCCTGCTACCTGATTTCCAAGCCAAAAACAAAGAAATCAGAATGTGAGATATAAAATTTTAAGTTCCAAAGTAAAAGAATGGTTTTTCTCAAAAGCTTATGAGCCAAACCCATCTTTAAAACTCTTTTGGCCGAAGCCCACGTTTAAAAATCTTTTGGACGAAGCCCACCTTTAAAAATGATTTGGCGGATGCCCACCTTGAAAATGTTTTGGCTGAAGTCCACCTTTGAAATGATTTTGGTCGTAGCCCACCTTTAATTTGGCCGAAGCCCACCTTTGATAGGTGTTAAGATTGAACAAGTCTCAGAATAAAAGTCTCTCATTCAATATTTTTTGTTCTTGATCTTCTGGTAATAGTCTATTGGTCTTACGGAAAGGAAGCTTTGTTATGCAGATGATATATTGCTTTCCCGGTAGAACAAATTTGGTTTTTTGGTAGTTCAAGCTTCAACTTTAATATTGGAGTGGTCTTCTTATTGATCTTCCGAAAGAAAGTCATTGGTCTTCTGGAAAACAAGATTTGATATGCATATGGTTTTCAGCTTTCCCAATAGAACATATTTGGTTTTCCGGTAGTTCAAGCTTCAGCTTTAATATTGCAGTGGTCTTCTTATTGATCTTCCGAAAGAAAATCATTAGTCTTCCAAAAAACAAGATTTGGTATGTGCATGGTTTTTAGCTTTCCCGGTAGAACAAATTTGGTTTTCCACTAGTTCAAGCTTCAACTTTAATATTGTAGTGGTCTTCTTATTGATATTCC
Organism: Monotropa hypopitys; assembly: GCA_002855965.1. Lineage (NCBI taxonomy): Eukaryota > Viridiplantae > Streptophyta > Magnoliopsida > Ericales > Ericaceae > Monotropa > Monotropa hypopitys. The sequence goes on from NMUG010000185.1 coordinate 20,490, forward strand.
GGAAGAAAGTCATTGGTCTTCCAAAAAATAAGATTTAGTATGCACATGGTTTTAAGCTTTCCCGGTAGAACAAATTTGGTTTTCCTGTAGTTCAAGCTTCAGCTTTAATGTTACAGTGGTCTTCTTATTGATCTTCCAAAAGAAAGTCATGGGTCTTTCGGTTATTCAAGATTCAAAACTTGTGATCTTTGTTTCTTCTTCCGGAGGATGGGTTATATTTTTCCAATTATACAAGTCTTATTTTCTTAAGACCTTTGTCTGTCCAGCTAGGAGTTGATGGTTAAGTCGGTTGTCTGTCAGTTGCTAGTTAATTTGGTTAGTCCAGCTGTCAGGTAAGTCATGCTGTCAGGTAAGTCAGTTAATTTGAGTCAGTGGAAGGTCTAGTATAAAAAGGACAATGTAATCAATTGAAGAAAGCTTTTTTAGCAGGAAATGAAAAGTATTCACTTTGTTCTATTTTTATTCTTTTTTGAAAAATTTCTCCATGGTATCAAAGCAATCTAACTCCAACGAGTTTAGATCCTGAAGATTTGCTGGCATTTTTGTCATCGAGATCATCAATCGCGTGTTCACAAAGGTGTTTTTCTTCCATAACAGTGTGTGTTAGTCAATTAAAGATGAATACATCAAGTGCATCTTCTAGTTCATTGAATGCAATTATGACTTTAACCCAATTTGTTACAATGCCTCAATCTCTTGTATTTCTAGTGTCAAATTTTCATTCATTAGTGAATGTTAAACTGAGTAGCTCAAACTACATGTTATTGCATGTTCAAATAGAAAATGTGATGATTGCAAATGGATATTAAGGATATCTAGATGGTTCTGTTGACATACATACGTTACACGTCAAGGACACATTAGGAAACTCATTTACGAATCCAGAATACTTACTTTGGAAGTTGGTTGATGTCAGGACCCATCCCGGAATACGACTTGTAAAGGTCGCCCGACGACGGAATCCCAACTAAACATTCCTTCAAACTATACTAAAGGTCCATTTGAACCACAAAAGTGTAAATGAAACAACTTAGCAACGGAAGGAAATACGATAAGGATCTCAAGTCATAAAGTACTATCTCCAAAATATGACAAGTACCAAGGCCAAACACAGTCCACCAAATGAAATACCAAGAGTACAATTTATATCTCTTACACAAAAGCCCACACTGCTGCCTCACAACCTACCCAAATACTATTAATAATACGAAGGGAAATAAAAGAGAGTGAACTCCGCTAGCCAAAAGGCCCGACACACCAACTGGATGGAAGTGAACCAGCTATGCATCCTTACCTGGATACATTTTGCAAAACAAAAGAAAGCAAAACATATCTAGGAATATGTTAGATACAAATCAGTATATGTAATCCATAAATGAATACGCATAACGTAAGCAAGTAAGCATGTAAGAGAAGAGATACAATAATGTGACATGCATCTCATTTTCATTTTCATTTCTTCTTATCACATCTTGAGATAATGTTTACTTTAAGTTCCCATTATGTCAATTTCATTAATTCGATGGTTAGATCAATCAACGTATACGGTCAACTCCTATTAGGTCCCCGACCACAACCCCATCTAGCAATGCATTATAATTGGGCGAATCAATCAAGCCCTTACCACCCCACCTGGCCTCACAGCTTATTATCAAGCATGTCGGGGTATTTCATAATTATTTACTTCCTTTTACATCGGCACAAACCTGGCCTCACTACTTATTATCAAGCATGCCAGAGTCATTCCACTTTAAGTTATTTACATTTTATATATGGTTTTCCACATTCCATGTTCAATGATTCATGTATCTTATGCATACTTCAGTAATCGTGATTCACTAGCATGGTATAGCATATGTGACATCAAGCATTCACATAAGCAAGTGAAGCATGCAAGCACATGGAAGTTGTACAAAGGAAACATCTAAACACGTGTAAGACATGCACTTTCAAGCAAGAGCAAGTAAGGAAACACATAGGAAAGAAAGCACACAAACACGTAATCCACATAAGAGAACATGTAGTAAAGGGATCTATCATACTCACCAAGAGTGTGTGGTTATCCAAGTACGTTATGGTTGTGGCTCCGAAGGTCCGGGTACTTCACCTGTTTTCCAACTTACTTAAGTTAGAACTACGCATAATATAATTGAATTTTAATTACAAATTGTGGGTTGATTACGATTATCGTAACTCACTAAGGTTCTTTAGGTACTCCAAAACCTTAGGTAAGCACCCCCGAGGACTCTACAATCGAACCCTCGAGTCTCCCGAGACATCCCCCAAAATACCCAGAAAAACCCAAGAGGGACTGGTCCCTCGCGGTATGCGGGACTGGTACCGGCCCTCGTGGGGTACCTCACTGCCCAGAAGGGACCAGTCTCCCACAGTATGGGGGACCGGTACCCCCATATCTGCACACCCGACTGACTTGCGGGGACCGGTACCCCCCAAATAGAATCAAATTCTGGGGATTTGTGTGCAAACCAAACTTCGTCAAATCCTACCAAAACTCGATTTTAGACATTCCTTAACAAAAACCTCACTCACTAATGATGTTCCCCAACCCATAGGGTGAATATACTTCAATAAGGGGAGTCTATAAACACCAAAATCTTCCAAAATCTAGTTTTCCCAAAGTTAGATCTTGAAACTCGTTTTTCTTTAAAACTTAGAGTTTTCTTTCAAATTTCTATAGAAATGACAAGTACGAGATTGAATGATCATACCTTAGATGCTTGAAGATGTCTTAAAAAGGATTCAAGTTTTCCTTCAAGGCCAATCTTCCTCTTCTCCCTCCTAGCACCTCCTTCTCTCACTATACCTCTCTCTCTCTCTCTCTCTCTCTCTCTCTCTTTATTTCCAGATTTTTGGTGAGTTTAAAATAGAGGCCAGGGATTCCCCCTTACCCCAATCTGAACTTAAAGGCCAAAAGACCATTGTGCCCCCATCCATCACTCTATTTTAGAAGTTTACCTATCTCTAATTACTCCAAGGTCTCCTATATAGCTCCTCCTTTCATTAATAACCCCTAGTTAGGCTTAAGCCTCTATTTAACCCTTAGTACTTCATACTCTTATTTCCAATTATCATTCAACTAAAGGTTTTAAAGAAATTAAATGGAACAGGTGTGACAACTCACCCCCTCATAGAAAATTTCGTCCTCGAAATTATAATGCACTAAAACCATAATACTTACTTCCAACTTCCTATATGGTCACTATTAATGTCTAAGGACAAAAGTTACCCCAAAATCATCTTAGAAGCTCTTTAACACCACAACACATTCTCGAGTTGCTAGCACATATGACAATCTCTCTTACTCTGTCATGCCCCGGATTTTCAAACCATTTTTTTTGAAATGAATAAAAGAATGATTATAGACAAATCACTACAACCAAACCACATCACAAAGAGGCCGTGAATAGTAAAATCATTTCCTTACAAATCCTTTACAATTGGAACTTACTTGGAATTGAAGTACAACAATATCTTTACATAAAACTTACTTGCATTGAAATGACATTACAACTCTTTAAAATAAAGGGGAAATGCCCGTAGGCTACAAGGGGAAAAGAGGGGGGGAAGCTATAGTGCTGAAATGAAATGAACATGACATGCACCTCACACTGAAAGGAAACTAGAGCAAGCCAAAGCCAACTCGTCACTACTAGCTATCCGACCCTGCAACCCTGCAATGAACTATAAAAAGAAGGTTGAGTCAAAAAGACCCAGCAAATATGCACCTATCAAGTGCAAATGCAATTATGGTGACATGTGCAAGTGATGTGAATCCTTATAATGCAATCCCAAGTATGCCAACCTTCACACAATCTCAAACACCACGACAAAGTCACTATTCCCAGTCAAGACCCACAAGTCTAGCCAAGTACACAAAAAGAACCCAAGTCTTTTTATCCTTTCAAGACTAATAATAACACACGTCAAACCTTCCCTTTACCGAGCACCCTTATCCACACAACTAAGCAACACAAGCTAGTGCAAACCGTAAGGGCTAGGGATCTCCATCACAATCGCGACGACATGGTAAACTATCACATTATCAAGGGAGGACTCTCCCAAGAACACAACACATCTCTAGTGGCACTACTACCAACTATCGCCCACAAGCCACGTGTCGTATCCAAAACCAAGAGCTAATACCTCGACTTAGCCCAATGCCCACTACTAACTAATTCCACGACTTAGCCAAATATCACATCGAGCCCACAAGCTAATTCCACGACTTAGCATATCTCCATCCAATTCACCAAGCCACACAGGATAACTCATAACCCTTCCGATCCTCTATATACATATCTATATAGGTATACGTTGGTGAATTGATTTATCTTCTTTATTAGTTTGTTCGACTCCCGGCTTAACATCACTTTGAGACCAAGTCGCACGAGTATCGACCGCCTCACTAAATAAGGACCGGCTTACCCCAAACATGGACTATCATTTGAAAAGGGTCGCATGAGTCTCAACCGTCCCACGAGGAAGGACCGGCCTACAACAAACATGGACCATCACTATGAAAACCAATTTGAAAAACCATTAAGCATGGGATCGATTTATAGTCTCCTTGACAAGTTCAAGGGTCGAATTGTTCACGAAGTGCCACGAGAAATGAACTAACACACGAGGTGCCACGAGGAATTCACCGACTCATGAAGTGCCACGAGGGATGCACTGTCACACGAGGTGCCACAAGGAATGCATCGAGGTACGAGGTGTCATGAGGAATACACCAACTCACAAGGTGCCACGAGGGATGCACCGATTTACAAACATTCGAAGACCACGAACTTCTTGTTGATTTTGGTTGGTTGTCTAACTTAGGTGAATTGAGTAGGTTTTCCAATACGAATCAAAGGAGGCGAATTCTCCATCAAGGGCAACGAGTTTGCCTATGAGGGACAAGTTCCCAAACTGAGGGTGACGAATTCACCTAATCATTTCCATCATAAATATCGATAGCCTAGGAACGAGTTCCCTAGTCTAGTGTGACGAATTCACACATACATACCTAATTCTTTTCACCAAGGCATTTTACCAAATACCTATTGTGCCCAAGTGCAAACAAGGGTCCTAGTCACCAAAGACACCTAATTGATCACCCAACTTCTCATTCATAAGCTCAAGGCCACATATAAGGGCCTACTCAAGACCTCAAGGCTACACACACAAGAGCCTAAGTAAGATCCCCCAAATTCATCCAAGGCCACACTCAAGAGCCTAACCAAAACTTCGCACAACTACGGAACCATGAATTATACATATAAGCCCCTCGGGAATTCTATCAAACACCTAGCGGGCACAAGATCACCGCTCAATTCCACTAATTTAGACTCCTAGGACAAAACCCCCAATTCACATCAAACTCCACAATTTCCCAATATAAGTCCTAGGCACGAATCTATCAACACATATCCTCAAAATCACCATGACTACTTCAATCCAATGCAAGGATGAGTCCAATTTCAATTTTTCAAACATGTCAAATTACATGATTCTCGAAAACATGGTTTTTAAAGAAAACCTTTGATTTAAATCTTGT
>NMUG010000186.1:0-26026 GCA_002855965.1 Monotropa hypopitys
TTGACCGGTGGAAAAGGTGCAGGAAACTGCGGCAACATCTGTGGTGTAACCACAGTAGTGGATAAGACAGCAGGTCTAACCACTGAGGGATTCCCGAATGGATTCCCGGGCTGATAGCCGAAGGGGTTTCCGAAGGGATTCTGTCCGAATGGATTGCCACCAACAGGGTGGACAGAACCATCAAGGCCAGAAATAGCAGCATTTGGTGCCCCATCAACAGGATGGTTCCCGGCACCTAAAGCAGTATTGACTTGCATTGGAATGTCAGCATTCATCGTGTGATTTTCAGTATCAGAGAAAAGAAAATCCACCAAGTCTTGTGATGCCATTTTTCTGATGAAACAGAAAACAGAACAGGTTTATAATTAGAAATGAGAACTGCTTATGAATAAGCTGTAAATAGTAGACTGATCAGAATATTGTAAGAACAGTGAGTAATTAACTGATCAGAAATAAAACAGTAGACTGATCAGAAACCTTTGAACAGAAAATAGTAAACTGATCAGAAAGTTTTGAAACAGAAAACGAGAAAAACTGATCAGAAGGTTTTGAAACAGAAAACTAGAAACTGATCAGAATGTTTTATCAAACAGATTATATAAGAAGTGAGTTTTGGTTCACTAAAAAGTGTTAAGCTAGTAGTAATATAATCTGTAAGGTAAAACAAGTAAATATGAATTTGAAATAAAACAAAATCAGAACCGGAGGCCTATGTATAATCACAGTTCCCTTAACACTTTTTATCCGCCCCACCGGAGGTGCTAGAGGTTTGAACTCGACCAAAGTGTCCCAGGGTACAGCCGGTGTACCAGTGGTTGTACCAAACACCACTGATGGACGAACTGTTGTGTGTTGAACTTACTCTCTCTGGACAGGCGAAGGAAGATCTGCAGCAGAAGGAGGATGTAGGCAGTAGGAATTTGTGTAAGGAAGTGATGGCCAGACTGCTAATATATACTCAGTGGAGGACCTTTGGCTGCCCAGACCTTTGGTCTGCAGCAGTTTATTATAATTAATGGTTAAGGGTTAGTCTTAGGAGGTGGAAAGCCTCCGGGTTGGGCCAGGTAAGGGTTAGTCTGTAGGCCCACAAGCCCATAACAAATGGTAAGACCATTAAGTTCACAAGCCCATTCACAAACGGGCTCGGGCACGGGCTCGGGCTCGGGCACGGGCACGGGCGGGCGGGCGGCGGCGCGCGCGTGTGTGCGCGTGTGGGAAAATTTATTATGTGTACATCACCTTACTTTTTCCTTAGGCTTGTTGTGAACATTAGTCTCACACAACATTAAATATATCCAAACACCAACTCCTCAACCTCCAATGTGGGATTGAGTATTTTAATACTCACCCACCGTTGAAAACACCCAACTTCAAAAGTAAATTTCTCATTCAAAACTTAATGGAATTTAATAAATTTTTTTGTGTATTAAAACCCTCACATAGGACTATTAATTTCCACGAATAATCATCTAAAAAGATAATATATTTAACACATAAATATTTATCAAATTCCATAAAATTTTGGTAAAAATCAAAATTTTTCCAACAATATTCACAGATAAAATTTCAATTACGGTTCGGTTAAAAATTATCGGTTCGGTTCGGATCGGATAAACATCGATTTGAACGGAAATATGATCTATGACCCTTGGTTTTCACTCAGTTTGTGTGTTTTTATTGCCTGTAATCGACTATTTTGTGTAATCTGTGTTTAACAGAAAACGAAGTCGTCTATTGTGAGGATAAGGTTATTTTAATGCAATTGAAAACGAGAATCTACCATCACGGTTACTTTATGGATAGAGTTTTCTTGTTTAAAGTAACAGAAAACGTAAAATATCCAAACAAAATAGTGATTGTTCTCACTTTGAATATCAAACTGGATCACATGAAAGATCTTCACACGACATTATTTTAATTTTTGGTCCATTTTTTATATAAGAATATGGATCATTCAAGAGTTAAGTCTAAAAGTAAAATGATGACTGACTTAATTTCTGAATGATCCAGGTTGTCCGTCATTACAATAATTATTGCAATGATCATTGTACATAGCATTGCCCATTTGTGTGCGTATAAAAATAGATTTATATATTTCTGTATATGTGAATCAACTTAAATAATATGTGTTAGTCTTCACTCATTATAAATTTGATATGCGCTTACAAAAAAAAAGTTAGAAGATTTTCAATTATTGTGCCAAAAGATTCTTCAATGATTAAACTAAACACAGTTAAATTCAATAAAAAAAACTATAAAAACAAACAAAACTCTCAAATATATGTGTGTAATCATAGATCATGTACATTTTTTGGAAATTGAATTTTTTATATAAGAAATCATCTCTAGTCTTAGAGTTCTTTTGGATTATTAGTTTCTCACGAGTAATTATAATTGACCAAAACTTCTAATCACAATCTCGATAGAATTCTATTTTGCTTATCCTTATCCTTATTCGTATCTTATCAGATCTTAGACTTTTAATCACATTAGAACTAGAACATATGTATTAATAGGAATTGCCAATTATCCGCTTGACAAGAATAGCAGAAAACGTACATTAATCATCACTCCCTAGTCGAAAAACACATAAACATGCTAAATGTGATTCTATCGCACTAAATATCATCCTATCGTACATATTGGATGTTATGTTGAACTAAATGGCCAATTGCCAGACTGGATGGGCGTTATGCTAAACTACATGAAAGTCAAGTCAAACTAAATAACCATTTGTTGAACTCAATGGTCAACATGCCAAACTTAGTGCTTATGTCCAGAGCATTCGAAACAAACCCCAACTAGGTTAAATCCAATAATACCATACCACAAATGCCTCTAACTTTGGCTAATTTAGCCGAACAACGAAGTGAGCAAAGCTACTGACTTACCTAAACGATATCATTCCATTTAGTATACTGTCAAACAATCATGTCAAGATTGTTCTATTAATTTCCCATTTTGTTCTAATGGGATTGACACATCTTTTGAGAAAATATCACATTTAGTGCACATGCCCTAGGATATTTATCAAGTCCAAATCCCTAAATCCATTTTATAGTTTCATTCGCCTCTTACATTCCAAAGTTCCGAAAACCCTAGAACCTCTACGCTTCTTGAAATTCCTTCTGTGATTTCCTTCTTCAGCCATCTTAGTTGCTTGGTTGGACTATGTAAGTCCTCTTAACCTTATCACTTCTACTTGGCTCATATGATTTCATTTCTGCCATATATGTGTCTTCCTTCTATATATGTGCTTTGTTCGATATGGGGAACTTTCGAACCATGGTTGATACTCCAAAGAAGCTTGAACAGTTCTACCTCAGGTATGGGATCCCATATTGTGAGACATGCATCCCATATATGCATTATTTAGGATTAATAAATAAGTTTAAAGTAATTAAAAAAATTATTGAATGAAAATAAATAGTTGAAATAAATTACAAAACTCAAGTAAATGAATTAAAAATTATTGGGAATTTTAAAAGGCATTAAAAGATGAAATTGGAGATAATTTAAAGACTTAATAGGAACTTGGGGGCTTCATGTCACTACATTATGCTATTCCAGTACTACAGTTATTACAAAATAGAAGAGTTCCAAATATCCAAAATCAAAATAGATGTTATCTATGCGGAATTTGCCAAGAAGATGTGGATCACCTTTTTTCCAGATGTAGGGTATCATCCCTTTTCTGGTATGAAGCCCTGAACTGGTTCGGCATTCCCGGAGCCTTGCCGAATGATCTCCGGTCATTAAAGCTTTGGTGGTGGCAGAATCCTTTCAAAGGCCTTCAGCAAAAAATATGGAAGCTCACCTTTGTTGCCATAATTTGGAACATTTGGCTATTAAGAAACGACGTGCATTTCAACCAAGAGATCTTCGATTATTCAAAAATCTGCGATAGGATCAAATTCAATATTGCTATCTGGTGTAAAACATTAACCTTTGAGGGAATTGGAAGCTTATCTCAGGTGCTCTCAAATTGGCCATCATCAATTCATTCTGTCGGCTTCAATAATCTCTTGATCCAGGAGTAATTACCTATCTCAAACCCCATCACCGGGAGCAATTCTATGATGTTGGTCGATATAATCGATACTCAATTCATTGGAAGATCATAGCTCGATTTCGATTCCCAATCTTCCCCATCATATCCCCAATTTCCAAAATTATAGAAGCTATTTGATGAACAGTACCAGACATTTTTTCTATCTGTATTAGAATTATTTATTGCGGGGGCAGGAGTCTTTCATCTTTCAGCATCAACTTGGGGACATTGCTTTACAAAGCCACAAGTAGCTCACAGCTGTTTACCACCTCTACAGTGGCTGATTTGGATCCGGATTCTTTGGGTGTTTTATTAATCCTTGGGGGGGCAAATTGGGCCTTTTGGGCAATGTATATTATTTTGAGGCCATTTCGGTGTATTGGTACATATTGTATCTGTTATTCCTTTTATCAATAAAATCTTTTCTCTGCTTTCCAAAAAAAATAGGAACTTGGGGGCTTTAGTGCAAGAATTGATGTTTAAGGGGGAAATATGTAATAAGGGAAGGCAAAATGGAATTTGTCTTGGGAGGTGTCGATTGTGGGATACGAGTGGCCATAGAGATAGATTCAGGTTGTATCTATATCTGCAATGTGTCATGATGCATCTGTGTTGCTTTGAGGTGTCGATAATATCATTACACAAGTGTAGCTGGAATTGTGTGGTGTCAAAATATTGTGTGTTCTTGATGGATTTAGAAAGAATTGTAAACAAAATGAATACGTAAAATAGATATATACATATACAATTACATAGTTTATATCAATCGTATTACTTTGTTCGCAAACTAAGTGTAATTGAGAAAGTTCTAATCCGAGAGAGTGTGATTGTTTGAGAGTGAGAGAGGGAGGGTCTGTGCTCGGGAGAGAAGGCGTGGGAGAGTGAGGCTTGTTTGCAGAAGAGGAAACCCATAGGAAATTATCGGAGAAGATGAACAGTGGAAGAAGTAGTAAAAACCTAAGTTTCACATAAAAGCTTCGATTATTCAAATCATCCATTCAAGGTAAAATTTCTGGAAAATAACTTTATAGAATCTTCATATACTATTAGTAGATTATTAGATAATTTTAGAATCAAGAAATCAACTGATTTTGAATAAGAAATTAATCAAAATCAATTTTGGGAGAAAAACCAAAAAATCGCAAAACTGTGCAGGACCGGGCCCAGCACCGGGTCCTCCACTGGTGCCACAGGTGGAGTGACCGGTCCTGGAACCGATGCCCAGACCGGTTGGCAGTGAGCCCAATTTCTTGGATTTTTGGCTCGGGTCATGGCTGAGAATTATCAGGTAACATTTTTGAGCCTAAGAACAGTGTTTAATCAGATCATTAAAATGTGTTTGCATAAAGTTTAGAGTGTTGGAATCAATAAAATGCTTGTTAAGAAATCAAATAAAATATCAAGTTGGAAGAATTAAGGGTAAACATGCATATTTTCCATTATCGATTCTTATATAGTCTTTTGGGCATATGTTAGGTGTTGAGGGGCCATCGTCATCTTCGGCTCAACGGAAAGACAAGTAGGTTTCGTAGGCAGTATCTTCTCACAGGTGAATACAATATAGGATTTCCTAATTTAGAGTAGTTATTATTTTTTATATTAAAAATGTGTGTGTTGAAGTATTTGGAAAAATGATAAAATCCTACAGATCATGTTTTTTTGGAAAATGAGAGGTTAAAATGATTGTTTTGAATTTCAATGTGGTTTTGATAAAGAGATTAAAGAAATAGTTTTAAGAAGAGAAAGAGCTTTTAAAAGGAAGGTTTTGGTAAAGAAAATAAAGAAAGAGTTTTTGGATATTATTTAAAAAGAATTTCCATTGAAATGAAGTCTTGTATCGTGCCTAAATAGTCTTGTTATAGTACACGAGGTACTATTGGATATATGCACCGTGGTGCAATGCACCGTGGTGGAATATATATATATATAATACAAATTAGGACGGATTTTGAATTTTCCATTCAACTTATGTCCCAGTCATATATATTATATCTCAGTCATATCTTGATCATAGCCCAGTCATATCCCAATCATACACACACAAAATATATACACAACCGTTAGATCTCCCTCCTCATACAATCAACGACTAGGATTTAACACACATATATGAAACCCTAATTTATATACAACCTCAACTTCGAGACCCACAACGTGTTTTGAAAACATATCCTACTTTGAAAACATAATCTTTGAAAATATAAAGAGCATGCATCTCTTTCTTCATCTTTGTACCAGAGATGCGACGGAGACGGGCGCAGACGGGCGCAGACGGCAACGACAATGGTTGTGGCCCACACAACCCCAGTTCACGTGTAACAGAGAGAGGGACGGGCATCGATACATTCATTGAGAGATTCCCGACGTAGCTTTGCATTATCCATAAAACATGTTTTGCGGTATGCGATTTCATCGAGGGAGAAGGAGAGGGGCTGGCTGTGAGGTGTGGCGGCTGGTGGAGCTCCTATGTTGCTCTTAAGATCCCACTGCTTCTCTCTCCGCCCACCTCATCGACCACCCCCTACACCATCGCGCCAAAATCCATTGGTGATGCCGAAGGAAGACGAGGCCATCATGCCAAAATCTGTTGGTGAATCTCCTCTTGGAAACCACCACTGCAGGTACATTATTGAAAAAGGAGGAGAGGAGAGGGGTGAGTTTTTTTTTTTGTAAAATCGGGTGCCCCTCGCCCACCCCATCAATTGCTTTGTATTTGTGAGGCCCCGACCCGAATAAATAGGTTAAATAAAATTTATTATATTTTTTAGAATTCTTGGGAATTTCTCGAAATTATTCAAAGCCAAATAGAAATTAAGGTGGAGGTTAAGATATAACAAAAATGAGCTAAGGCCCATAGAATGAGAAGAAAAGAGTTAAGAAGGTCCAAGAGGAACCCCGTCCAAAAGGCTATCCGAACCTCCAGGCCAGACCAGGCCAGGTCGGACCCGCACAGCAAACCGGCTGCGCGATAGCTCTACCGGACGTTAGGGACACGTCCCATCCGGACTGACCCGTCGCCTGACTCGGATGGGACAACACAGTCACAGGTTGCAGACTGTCAGGTTAGGTGCTCAGACCTGACCCAGATGGGACAACACTCTGAGCCGTTCGGCTAGGTTAAGGAAGGGTCAAATCAATAATTAATGATCCCAACTACCCCAAGATCATACGGACCCCTATATAAACATTCCATTCCCAAGCATTCAAGTCCCACACCAGAAATTCCTCCCAAGCACTTATTCTAGAGAGAGAAAGAGCCATCCCCTGAGCATTTAGGCATTCAGCACATCTATTCGGCCAAGTCCTTGCCCGAAGAGTGTTTTATGATTGAATGGCATGAACGGTCATACGGTAGCTCGCCGCCGGGGGCGGAGTCAGAAACCGGCGAGGAGGGGGAAATAAGGGATCAATAGCCAGATTAATCACAGTGATATCACGATTCTGCATTTTATGCTATTTGGGGTAGCTCTCCAGGGATTACTAGTAACCGTGAATAGCAGCATGATAAAATCATGTCGGAATATCAAATGAATATGGAAATAAACATGCAAACAAAAGTAAGCTATGTGCTGAAGGACATTGAGAAGGCCATAGGCTTGACTTGGCAATTCATACACAGATACAGGATTTTGGGCTAATAAGCCCCTCATATTATGTTCAAAAGGAAGGAAATATGATTTTGATATTGTTATCTATGGAAACTTGTAGTCTTGATATATTGTGATTCACCCTAGCTTTTTAGCTTATGCGTTTTCCTAAAACCTTTTTCAGGTGCTGATGAAGATTAGCTTGGAGCTTAGCCTTTTATTGCACTCTCATTTTTATTGTCTCTCTTGATGTACCCCTGTTGTAAAGGCAGTTTATAAGCCTCCCTTTTTGATGTATTACTTTGAAGATCATTAACGAAATTTATGCACATTGGGTTTTGTTCAACGCTTCCGCTATATTATTATTGTGAAATCCCTAAACTCGTTGTTAGTAGGCCTTTGCGAGCTTGCTCGTTGGCCGGTCATAGACCCTTTTAGGATTGGGTCGTGACAATAGTGGTATCAGAGCACGAGTTTTTGGATTTTAAACAAGCCCAGAAATAGGAACAAGGCACTCACTATGTTAGAGATATCTGTTAATATTTGGAGTTATACTTATCTATACCTGCATGTATATGTCTTAGCTATGTCTAGCAGCGACTTCTCTAGCAGCGATTCTGAGGATGAGCACGAGATAGCACCACCTCCAGCAGAAGACGAAGAACTATTTATAGTGAGCGAGGACGTCCAAGAACGGGCACACGCCGATTCGACAACAATCACTTCAGATCTCATAGCCCAAGTAGCGGTAAGATTCGAGGATAATGCGGAAGGAGAAGTACGAGCCATGATTAACTACCACCTACGACTTTTGGAGCGCGCCTGCGTAGTGGCTAGAAGATCTATCCAGAATTGGGAGTTCGAGTATCTTATGAATGGAGCAAGGAACCGTCTTGTGAATGGTAACAACGATGAAGCTCCGCCCGAGGAAGAGGAAGCATCTGAGGAAGAAGAAGAGTCTATGGAATGGCACAATGAAGGTTGGGGTCTCAATTTCGAGATCAAATCCGAGGGTGACCCCGAGGAAGACCCCAGCGAAAATGAAGAAGAATCCGAGGATGACATCGACGTAAACCGAGAAGAATGTGTTTACCCGCCTTATGAGTGGCCTAGCGATGACGAATAGTACTATATTATTTTAAGAATCTCCGTCGTATTTTGTAGTGTGCCTCGGACGCACTTAAAATTTCAGCTTACCTACTTATGTTATGTTTCGAACCATTATGAACTAATCAGACTTTTCCCAAGTTTCTAACTATGAATTCCTTCGCGCACAAAATGGTGAATACAAGAGCTAATAGGAATGGCCAGGATTGTGACGAGATCGGTGAACTACGCCAAATGATGAGGATGATGGCTAGAACGGTTCAAGCCCAACAGGAAGTCATAAACCAAATGCAAAATCAGGAACCAGTAGTCGAGCCACCACCGGCCAACTTAGAAGAAGAAGTCATCCACCCTGCCCAGCCAATCGTAAACATGATCGTAGTCAAGGAATTCTTAAAACTGAAGCCCCCAACGTTTAAAGGAGGTATGGACCCCATCCAAGCCAATGAATGGATCTCAGAGATAGAGAAGAACTTTCGACTTCTTCAATGTTCGGAGCGACAGAAAGTCGACATCGGATCGTATCTTCTAGTAGGAGAAGCCAATCGTTGGTAGAACCCGAAAAGCGCATCGGAACCTATCATGAATTGGGAAAGATTCCTAGAGATTTTCAAAGAAAAGTGTGCACCCCGCGCTATGTTAAATACTTTGCGTATGGAGTTTGAAAATCTGAAGCAGAGAGGAGCCACCACCGTAGCCGAGTACGAAGCGAAGTTTACCAACCTTGCTGAATACGCCTCGTACCTGACTACCACCGATGAAATGAAACCCTGGAGATTTGGAGATGGGCTGAGACCCGAGATTCGCAGAGTCGTGTGTCCCCTCCTTCTGCCATCATACGCTGACGTACTGGACAGGGCAATACTTGTTGAACAAGACGTAGACGAAAGCCGACGCTACCAGGAGAGAAAAAGGCAGAATCAGAATCAAAATCAAAATCAAGGAAGAACCAACCCTCCCAAGAAGCCAAATTTCGGAAGGAGACAAGAAAAAAGAAATGAAGAAAGGAAGCCGATACCGTTATGCCCGTCCTGCGGAAAGCTACATTTTTTAGAATGCCGACCGAATTCTTATTTTGGATGCGGTCAAAGAGGACATTTCAAGAGGGATTGCCCAAAACTGACTGGAGCAAATACTGTACCCGTTGGAGCCCCGAGGAACAACGCTAACAATCAAGCGAACCGCAATAACAACAACCAACGTCAAGGGAGAGCCTTTGCACTCATCCCAGGAGATCCTCGCAATAAAGAAGGAGTTGTGGTAGGTAGAATTTTCATCTTTAATATTCTTACTTATGCCTTGTTTGACTCAGGATCCACCCATTCGTTTATTTCGAAATCACATTCAAAAAAAATTCTCGAAAACCCGAACCCTTAGGGTACAAACTGTGTGTAGCCCAACCCATGAGTAAAGGTGTCCTTTGCTCTACGATCCTTAGGGATTGTGAGTCATCCATGAATGGAGCCCTATCATCTATAGATCTTATCCCTCTAAATATGGCCCACTTCGACGCTATTATTGGAATGGACTGGCTGTCCAAATCCAACGCCAAGATCGACTGCGCTGGAAAATCTATCACCTTTGTTGAATCCAAAGGTGGGGAGTCTGAACTCAAGGGAGAGGGAGTTGTTTTGCCTCCGTGTTTCGTATCTGTCGCCAAAGCCCGCCGTCTTCTGCAAAAAGGATGCCAAGGGTACCTCTGTAGCATTACCTCAACCAAATTGAAGAGTGCCTCGAAGGAAGACATCTCAGTGGTACGTGACTACCTCGAAGTATTCCCAGAAGAACTACCCAGAATGCCTATTGATCGAGAGATGGAGTTCTCCATCGACCTTATGCCAGCAACACAACCGATTTCTAAAACCCCCTACCGCATGGCGCCAGCGGAACTGAAAGAATTAAAGACTCAACTGCAGGAACTAATCGAGAAGAATTTCATCTGACCCAGCTCATTACCCTGAGAACATCAGTATTATTCGTCAAGAAGAAGGATGGAACTATGCGTTTGTGCATCGACTATAGAGAGATGAACAAAGTCACGATCAAGAACAAATATCATTTGCCCCGTATCGACGACTTATTCGACCAGCTGCAAGGAGCCTGACTGTTTTCAAAGATCGATCTTTATTCAGAATATCACCAACTTAAAGTCAAGCCAGAATATGTTGAGAAGACTGCCTTCCGCACTCGTTATGGTCATTACGAATTTTAGTCATGCCCTTTGGAGTGACCAATGCCTCAACAGCTTTCATGGACCTGATGAATCGTATTTTCTCTAAGTTCCTCGACGATTTCGTGATTGTATTCACTGACGACATTCTCATCTACTCAAAAGACAAAGCGCAACATGCGGAGCACCTGTCTATCGTTCTACAAACCCTAAAGGAGAAATAACTATACGCAAAGTTTAGCAAGTGTGAATTCTGGATGAAGAGTGTTCACTTCCTTCGTCACATCATCGACAAAGACGATATCTCAGTGGACCCGTAGAAGATAGAAGCAATCTCAAATTGGCCTGCACCAACATCAGTCACCGAAGTTCGAAGTTTCTTAGGACTCGCTGGTTACTATCGCCGATTCATCCAGGATTTCTCGAAGATCGCCACGCCAATAACTCAGCTTACCTGCAAGAAGGAACCATTTGCATGGACGGAGGAAAGAGAAGGATGCTTCCAGGAATTGAAAAAAAGACTCACCACTGCACCCGTGCTTGCACTACCCAGCAGAGAAGAAGGATTTGATGTCTACAGTGATGCTTCACACAAAGGACTAGGATGCGTCCTCATGCAGCAAGGAAAGGTAATTGCTTATGCCTCACGACAGCTGAAGCCTCACGAAAAGAATTACCCAATGCATGACTTGGAGCTTGCAGCAGTAATCTTTGCACTCAAGATATGGTGCCACTACCTCTATGGAGTTACCTGTGACGTCTTTACCGACCACAAAAGCTTGAAGTATGTTTTCACCCAGAAAGAGCTGAACCTTAGGCAACGAAGATGGCTAGAGTTTATGAAGGATTTTGATCTCAACATCCAGTAATATCTAGGGAAAACCAATATTGTAGCTGACGCCCTCAGTAGGAAGGAAGACCATCCCTACGCAGCACATCTTGCAACGATCATTGCAGAACCCTCTATCATCGAAGAAATCAAGACCCTCCAAACAAACGACCCAAAGCTGCAGAAAATCCAGGAGAGCATCAAAGACCAACCAGAAAGTTAGTTCACCACACAAGAAGGCCTCCTCACGTTTCGAAATCGAATATGTGTACCCAACCTAAAAGAACTCAAACGGAAGATCATGAACGAAGGACACAAGTCGAAGTTTGCAGTTCATCCCGGACGAGCAAAGATGTACCAAGACCTCAAGAAGTCATACTGGTGGATGGGCATGAAGCAGGATATAGCCAACTATATCGATCGATGTCTCGAATGTCAACAAGTCAAATCTGTACGTCAGAAGCCAGCAGGATTACTTCAATCCCTACCGATCTCTAAATGGAAATGGAAAGATATCACCATGGACTACGTCATAGGATTCCCTCGAACCGTCAAAGGCAACAACGCAATATGGGTAATAGTCGACCGCCTAACTAAGTCAGCTCACTTTATTCCGATCAAGAACATGTATTCAATGGATCAAATGGTAGCAACCTACCTCCGAGAGATCATTCGATTGCACGGTACGCCTGTTTCAATTACATCTGATAGAGACCCCCATTTTGTGTCCAGATTTTGGAAATCGCTACAGAAAGCAATGAGAACAACATTGAACTTCAGCACCGCCTTTCATCCTCAAACCAATGGCCAATCAGAAAGAACGATTCAAACATTAGAAGATCTTCTTCGAGCATGCACTTTGGAATTCCAGGGAAGCTGGGAAGAGCACCTACCATTGGCAGAATTCACCTACAACTACAGTTACCAAGCAAGCATTCAAATGTCACCATTCAAAGCATTGTACGACAGAAAGTGCAGATCACCAGTATGTTGGATAGAAGTTGGAGAGGAAGCACCTACAGGACCTGAAATTGTGCAAGAAACTACCGAGAAGATCAAACTTATTCAGGACAAGCTGAAGATATCCCAGGACCGACAGAAGAGCTACGCAGATGCACGATGAAGGGAAGTAGAGTTCCAGGAAGGAGACAAAGTATTCTTGAAAGTCTCACCTATGAAGGGCATCATCAGATTTGGAAAGAGAGGGAAGCTCAAACCCCGCTACATCGGACCTTTCGAGATCCTTGAGAGAATTGGACCAGTCGCCTACCGATTAGCACTCACTCTAGAGTTGTCCAATGTTCACGACGTATTCCATATATCGATGCTTCGGAAATATATATCAGACTCCACGCATATTCTAATCCAACCTACCATCGAGATCGAGAAGAATTTGGCATATGAGAAGAGACCCATTCGAATCATGGATCGACAAGAGAAGCAGCTCAGAAACAAAGTCATTTCACTCGTCAAGGTCTGGTGGGAGAACCAGTCAAGAAGCGAAGCCACTTGGGAGAAAGATCTAAGGCCCATAGAATGAGAAGAAAAGAGTTAAGAAGGCCCAAGAGGAACCCCGCCCAAAAGGCTATCCGAACCTCCAGGTCGAACCAGCCCAGGTCGAACCAGCCGACCAGCCTGGACCCGCACAGCAAACCGGCTGCGCGGCAGCTCTGCCGGACGTTAGGGACACGTCCCATCCGGACTGACCCGCCGCCTGACTCGGATGGGACAACACAGTCGCAGGTTGCAGACTGTCAGGTCAGGTGCTCAGACCTGACCCAGATGGGACAACACCCTGAGCCGTTCGGCTAGGTTAAGGAAGGGTGAAATCAATAATTAATGATCCCAACTACTCCCAGATCATCCGGACCCCTATATAAACATTCCATTCCCAAGCATTCAAGTTCCACACTAGAAATTCCTCCCAAGCACGTATTCTAGAGAGAGAAAAAGCCATCCTCCAAGCACTTAGCCATTCAGCACAATAAAGGTTGGGGTCTCAATTTCGAGAACAATTCCGAGGAAGACCCCAGCGAAAATGAAGAAGAAGCCGAGGATGACATCGACGTAAATCGAGAAGAATGGGTTTACCCACCTTATGAGTGGCCTAGCGATGACGAATAGTACTATATTATTTTAAGAATCTCCATCGTATTTTGTAGTGTGCCCCCGATGTACTTAAAATTTCAGCTTACCTACTTATGTTATGTTTCGAACCATTATGAACTAATCAGACTTTTCCCAAGTTTCTAACTATGAATTCCTTTACGCACAGAATGGTGAATACAAGAGCTAATAGGAATGGCCAGGATCGTGACGAGATCGGTGAACTACGCCAAATGATGAGGATGATGGCTAGAACGGTTCAAGCCCAATAGGAAGTCATAAACCAAATACAAAATCAGGAATTAGTAGTCGAGCCACCACCGGCCAACTTAGAAGAAGAAGTCATCCACCCTGTCCAGCCAATCACAAACATTATCGTAGTCAAGGAATTCTTAAAACTGAAGCCCCCAACATTTAAATGAGGTATGGACCCCGTCCAATCCAATGAATGGATCTCAGAGATAGAGAAGAACTTTCGACTCCTTCAATGTTCGGAGCGGCAGAAAGTCGATATCGGATCGTATCTTCTAGTAGGAGAAGCCAATCGTTGGTGGAACCCGAAAAGTGCATCGGAACCTTTCATGAATTGGGCAAGATTCCTAGAGATTTTCCAAGAAAAGTTTGCACCCCGCGCCATGTTAAATACTAAGCGTATGGAGTTTGAAAATCTGAAGCAGAGAGGAGCCACCACCGTAGCCGAGTACGAAGCGAAGTTTACCAACCTTGCTGAATACGCCTCGTACCTGACTACGACCGATGAAATGAAACCCTGGAGATTTGGAGATGGGCTGAGACCCGAGATTCGCAGAGTCGTTTGTCCCCTCCTTCTGCCATCATACGCTGACATACTAGACAGGGCAATACTTGTTGAACAAGACGTAGACGAAAGCCGACGCTACCAGGAGAGAAAAAGGCAGAATCAGAATCAAAATCAAAATCAAGGAAGAACCAACCCTCCCAAGAAGCCAAATTTTGGAAGGAGCCAAGAACGAAGAAACGAAGAAAGGAAGCTGATACCGTTATGCCCGTCCTGCGGAAAGCTACATTTTTTAGAATGCCGAGCGAACTTTTATTTTGGATGCGGTCAAAGAGGACATTTCAAGAGGGATTGCCCAAAACTGACTGGAGCAAATACTGTACCCGTTGGAGCCCCGAGGAACAACGCTAACAATCAAGGGAACCGCAACAACAACCAACGTCAAGGGAGAGCCTTTGCACTCATTCCAGGAGATCCTCGCAATGAAGAAGGAGTTGTGGTAGGTAGAATTTTCATCTGCAATATTCCTACTTATGCCTTGTTTGACTCAGGATCCACCCATTCGTTTATTTTGAAATCACATTCAAAAAACTTTCTCGGAAACCCGAACCCTTAGGGTACGAACTGTGTGTAGCCCAACCCATGAGTAAAGGTGTCCTTTACTCTACGATCCTTAGGGATTGTGAGTCATCCATGAATGGAGCCATATCATCTATAGATCTTATCCCTCTAAATATGGCCCACTTCGATGTTATTATTGGAATGGACTGGCTGTTCAAATCCAACGCCAAGATCGACTGCGCTGGAAAATCTATCACCTTTGTTGAATCCAAAGGTGGGGAGTCTGAACTCAAGGGAGAGGGAGTTGTTTCGCCTCCGTGTTTCGTATCTGTCGCCAAAGCCCGTCGTCTTCTGCAAAAAGGATGCCAAGGGTACCTCTGTAGCATTACCTCAATCAAATTGAAGAGCACCTCGAAGGAAGACATCTCAGTAGTACGTGACTACCTCGAAGTATTCCCAGAAGAACTACTCGGAATGCCTATTGATCGAGAGATGGAGTTCTCCATCGACCTTATGCCTGCAACGCAACCGATTTCTAAAACCTCCTACTGCATGGCGCCAGCGGAACTGAAATAATTAAAGACTCAACTGCAGGAACTAATCGAGAAGAATTTCATCCGACCCAGCTCATCACCCTGGGGAGCACCAGTATTATTCGTCAAGAAGAAGGATGGAACTATGCATCTGTGCATCGACTACAGAGAGCTGAACAAAGTCACGATCAAGAACAAATATCCTCTGCCCCGTATCGACGACTTATTCGACCAGCTACAAGGAGCCCGAGTGTTTTCGAAGATCGATCTGTGTTCAGGATATCACCAGCTTAAAGTCAAGCTAGAAGATGTTGAGAAGACTGCCTTCCGCACTCGTTATGGTCATTATGAATTTCTAGTCATGTCCTTTGGAGTGACCAATGCCCCAGCAACTTTCATGGACCTGATGAATCGTATTTTCTCCAAGTTCCTCGACGATTTCGTGATTGTATTCATCGACGACATTCTCATCTACTCAAAAGACGAAGAGCAACATGAGGAGCACCTGTCTATCGTTCTACAAACCCTGAAAGAGAAGCAACTATACGCAAAGTTTAGCAAGTGTGAATTCTGGATGAAGAGTGTTCACTTCCTTCGTCACATCATCGACAAAGACAATATCTCAGTGGACCCGTAGAAGATAGAAGCAATCTCAAATTGGCCTGCACCAACATCAGTCACCGAAGTTCGAAGTTTCTTAGGACTCGCTGGTTACTATCGCCGATTCATCCAGGATTTCTCGAAGATCGCCACGCCAATAACTCAGCTTACCTGCAAGAAGGAACCATTTGCATGGACGGAGGAAAGAGAAGGATGCTTCCAGGTCGTGCACTATGTTGTTCGTACAGTTAGCCTATTAAGCTCATACTCACCTTATTAACACTTTCGACCAGTTAGAATGCCCAAAAACATTTTTCCCGAGCTGCCAGTGTTCGACAGTGGCATTGCTCACTGCTCGGCAGTACGGTAATATGAGACCCGGCCATTTTAGCTCGGCTGAGCCTCAGCTTGGTCGGCAATTATTCCAGAAGCCATTAATCTAGTCTATTAACTCATTTTAACCGGTCGTTAGCCCAAAACACTCAACCCCCGCACTGCCTTAGCCCGGCAGCCCTTCTAGCTGTTCGGCAGACTCTCTGTTTGGCAGACTCTCTGCTCGGCAAATCAAAAGAAAATGCTTAAGTCAAACTCTCAACTCGGCAGTAGGACCCTTCGGTCCAGAATGACCCCAGACCAACCATTGCTTAATCTCCTAAGCCAGGCTAGTCGGCCACTATACTCCGGACAGAATGATTCGGCCAGGAGCTAGGACAGCCGACCAATGGCAGTTCGTCCAGACCCAGTCCGGTAGCCCAGCTCGGCAGAATAGTATTAAATAATGATAAATTATATTAGAGCTCAGAAATAATATTTTTAAGTCATCTTTTGGCAGATTTGAGGATTTAAAGTTAGTGGAAGATCATTCCAAGATTTAAGGTGAATCACTGTATACCTTGTTTACTCATACAGCTTTTTTAAACATGCTAATCATTTGAGAATGTATTTTTATGCTATTGAGCATTCACTCTATTATATTGTCTCTTCACAAAAAGAAAATAGTATATACTCTTCTTTTATTACCATGGATTGGCAAACAGGAAAGGTTTTATGATTGAACGGCATGAACGGTGACACGGTAGCTCGCCGCTGGGGGCGGAGTCAGAAACCGGCGAGGAGGGGGAAATAAGGGATCAATAGCCAGATTGATTACAGTGATATCATGAATCTGTATTTTATGCTATCTGGGGTAGCTCCCCAGGGATTACTGGTAACCGTGAATAGCAACATGATAAAATTATGTCGGAATATCAAATGAATATGGAACTAAACATGCAAACAAAGTAAACTATGTGCTGAAGGACATTGAGAAGGCCATAGGCTTGACTTGGCAATTCATACACAGATACAGGTTTTTGGGCTAATAAGCCCCTCATATTATGTACATAAGGAAGGAAAGATGATTTTGATATTGTTATCCATGAAAACTTGTAGTCTTGATATATTGTGATTCACCCTAGATTTTTAGCTTATGCATTTTCATAAAACCTTTTTCAGGTGCTGATGAAGATTAGCTTGGAGCTTAGCCTTTTATTGCACTCTCATTTTTATTGTCTCTCTTGATGTACCCCTGTTGTAAAGGCAGTTTATAAGCCTCCCTTTTTGATGTATTACTTTGAAGATCATTAATGAAATTTATGCACACTGGGTTTTGTTCAACGCTTCCGCTATATTATTGTTGTGAAATCCCTAAACTCATTGTTAGTAGGCCTTTGCGAGCTTGCTCGTTGGCCGGTCATGGACCCTTTTAGGATTGGGTCGTGATAGTATTTCTTTGATTATAATGGTCGATTAGTGTGTTTGCGGTGTTTCAATCTTGGGAGGAAGAGGGTTACCCAACAAATAAAGCATACCATTTGCAAACGAAGATAAACTACACAATACACATACAATGAGCAAAGATACAGGAGAAGGCAACAAAAGTGAGTCCGACACCTTTTGAGATCGGATGACGGATCCGAATATGGATCTTCTGTAAGAATCTGGTTGAGAGGAACTGATAGGTACGGTAAAGTACCTATTTATATGTCTTAGCTATACATATTGTTAGTCCTAAAGCTAATATCTAATTAAGTTTGTAGTGTTTTTGGAATAAGATGGCTTAGCAGGTGTTGAGCTAGAAATAAGCTAGTAGAGCCATTTTGGATTATATTGGAAAGTCTGGGACTTGCAAAGACATGATGATGGACCCTAGA
This sequence comes from Monotropa hypopitys, assembly GCA_002855965.1. Taxonomy (NCBI): domain Eukaryota; kingdom Viridiplantae; phylum Streptophyta; class Magnoliopsida; order Ericales; family Ericaceae; genus Monotropa; species Monotropa hypopitys. The sequence continues at coordinate 18,494 of NMUG010000186.1, forward strand.
CCTTTGGGGAAGATCAGTTTATTGAGGGAAACAAGGATGGAGTGTCAAAGATGTTGATGGAGAACAACAAGCAAGAGAAGAGAAAAAGTTCTACCAAACTGTAAACGGTTGTGTGATTTCTGGGCACAACCGGTAGCGCCATGCCTGCAGGCGTGCAGAGGGAAGAAATAATGCAAAAAACTGCAAGCATCGTAACTAGTTACGCCCTCAACCGTAACCGGTAATGCTCAGTCGAAAGAAACTAAAGAAAGCAGAACCGCAACTGGTTACGCCTATTCTGGGCACAACTAGTAGCGCCTTTACGCGGAAGAAAAAGCTGATATGCGAGATTCTTAAGTTTTAAAGCCTAGTTTTGGATGTTTATGCCCTTCATTAAGGGTAATTAAGGAATTAAAAGTGTATTAGGTATAAATACACTAGTTTGGAGATGATTAGGGATTATCTTTTGATTGATTATCTTTTTAGAGGCTACAAACCCTAAGGAGGGGAGATTTGGAGATCCTAGCACATGGTGATAGCTTTTGCAATGGAGTTTGCTACTTCTCTCCCTCTATCTTTGATGCTTATCATTCTTGCCATGGCCAGCTAAGCCTCATACACCCCGGGTAATCGTTGTATCATAGGATCCATTGTTCTAGGATATATCTTTTGTCTTTGAGTTGGAACAATTGTATGTTTAAGACTTATTCCATCATTACATGGATGTTTTTCAATAGATTTACTTAGTGTGATTGTTGTTTTGGACTTCAATTACGATTTATGCTATATGTATTCCATAGATCTACTTAGTTCGTGTAAGATGAACTATACAGCGTAGACGGGTTGTGCCCTTAGACGATCCGCACCATTAAGACGGGTCATACTATTGAGACGAGCCATGCTAGCGGTGATAGTTCATGCTATTCGGCAAAAGTAGTTATCTTTCTCTCTTACCAATAGAGTTGCAATATATTGGATGTGAGATGTTCCAACCAAGACTGTGCTTTTATTAAATTCTAGAACATATGGTAAAGAAGTTACATGAAAGTACCTTTTAAATCAAAGGACTTAATCTAGTTGCGTTTTAATTCTTTTCTTTATTAAATTCAAAAATCAAACTTCAAAACCCGTTTCAGAACTTAAGTTAAAAATAGAAGTTCACTTGATTGAAATCCTTCACTTTCCTTGGATCGATCCTTGTCTTACCACTACTACGTAGTGTTAATACATTGAATAATTATTATCTTTGATGTGCTCGCAACAAGCGTATCAAATTTTGGCGCCGTTGCCGGGGAAAGTCAATGGTTTTGATTTAGTTGAATTTTTATTAGTTTCTTAAGTTCGTAGTTTTTCTTTTAACTTTTATTTTAGTCTTTTATGCTCGGGCACTGCTCTTTGCACCCAGACCTAGAGGACTTGGACTTAGAATTTAAAAAATAGCCCGGATAAACCGATCCACATTAAAGAATCAAACTCCGGTTCCGATGGTTGAAAATTTTGAAAACAATGATCCACCCATTGGCGACAATCAAAATATTCCTTTGGCCGTGGGTGGTGACATGCAGAGACCACCAATGATTGTTGGTGGTAACATTTAGAGGCCACTAGTGATTATTGGTGGTAACAGGCTAGCATATCCGGCCATCGGGGATTACTTTGTTCCGGGTCCTTACATAGACCCCACTTGTTTTAGAAGGCCGGCCCCGATGGCAACCAATTATGAGATCAAGCCCACATTGCTAAATCTTCTTCTGAATTTTTATAGGCATGAGAATGATGATCTATATGCCCATTTAACTGAGTTCATGGATATTTTTTCCACGGTGCACATCTTGAACTTTACCGATGATGCCTTGAAACTGAAGCTCTTTCCTTTCTCACTAAAAGATCGAGCTAAACAGTGGCTTCATACCTTGGCACTGGGTAGTATCACCACGTGGAACCAATGCCAACAGGAGTTCCTAAAGAATACTTCCCAATTGGGAAAACCAATCAAATTCGCCATTCTTTGATGAGCTTCACTCAACTCGAGGGTGAACAATTTCATGAAACTTGGAAATGACTGAATGAACTGATCAGAATGTGTCCTCACTATGAGGTACCTAAATGGAAATTGGTCCAAAATTTCTATTATGGTCTCACTGAGCGCCACTGCTATATGAATGATGCATCTTGCGGTGGCATCTTTATGAGAAAAAGTGCGGAGGAGGGGTGGCAGATATTTGAACAAGTTTTTGAAAACTCTCGCCACCACCAAGACTCTCGCATCATAAATGATAGGTCCACCCATGTACCAAATAAGCCCAAAGGCTTATATCAAGTGGACCAACATCATGATTTGAGTTCCAAGGTGGACTCACTGGCCAAGAAGCTTGATGAATTTCTATCTTTGGGCCAGAATGCAATCTAAGTTCCTCCACCTCCCGCCATTGCGGAGGTGTGTCAAATCTATTGTACTCCTGGGCATACGAATGAAGAATGTGACCAAGCATTCCCGGCCCAGGAGAATGAGGAACAAGCATGTTTTACCCAAGGCTTTGGTCGACCACAAAATGATCCATATTCTAACACCTACAATCCTGGGTGGAAGAATCATCCTAATTTTTCATGGCGGCCATCGGGCCAAGGGTCCCCACCATCTTCGAGGCCACCCATGGCCCAACATGTGGCCAATTGGCCACCTTTTCAAAATAACCAATATCAATTCCATAATACTCCTCAACCGCACTATTAAGCTTCATCGAGTGCGAACCCTTCCATGGATTCGACTTCATTCTTAAAAATCATCGAAGAACTATCAAAGCAAATCCAAACTCTCACTCAATTGGTCCATTCTAAAGTACAATCAAGGGCCAAGCTAGAAACCCAAATTGGGCACTAGCTAATCAATTGAGTCGACGAGATGAGGGTAAACTTCCTAGCCAAGCGGTTTCAAATGCTAGAGGTGTACATCAAATTGATGAGACATCCCACCATGAACACGGTAAGGCAGTAACAGTGTTGAGGAGTGGCAAGGTTTTTGATACCACTCCAACAGACCTAAGAGCTAAAGAGACAAAGTCTCCATTATCCGGGTCCGATTCCAAAAATTCAAAGGGAAAGTGAAGTGATATTGAATCCTCACCGACCAAGGACTCATCTATAGTCCAGTCATACATTCCCAAAGCACCCTTCCCCGCTTGTCTTGATGCACCTTCACCCTTCCACAAGAAGGGAGTCCCCATTGATAGCATCATGGAGGTGTTCAAGCAAGTAAAAATCAATCTACCATTGCTCGATGACATCCATCAAGTTCCTTCATATGCTAAGTTCCTCAAGGACTTATGCACTCATAAAAGGAAGACGCGAGCCAAATTTTTGAAACCAATCCCCGTTCCACACCAAGTAAGTGCCATTCTTCAAGCAGACATGGCACCCAAGTTGCCGGATCCGGGAGTGCTCACTATATCCTGCATCATTGGTTCACAAACAATTAGCAAGGAACTTCTTGATCTGGGAGCTAGTGTCAACTTGCTTCTATACTCGGTGTATGAGGAACTGGGACTTGGGGAATTGAAACCCACGGCGGTCACACATCAGATGGCCGACCGTTCTGTGAAGGCTCCTAGAGGCATGCTAGAGGACGTCCTTGTTAAAGTACATAATTTCTACTATCCGGTGGATTTTCTAGTACTTGACATAGAGTCAGTCCATCCTTTGAGCCTGAAAGTCTAAACCCCGATCATTTTGGAGAGACCATTTTTGGCCACGCTTAATGCCGTGAGAAGTGGAGTAATAGAGGTGTCATTCAGAAATATGAAGATGAGCTTGAATATTATAACTCTTCCCACCGACCTCAAGTCGAGCATGAATGCTTGGCTGTTGATGTTATCCATGAGTTAGTGGAAGATGCTTTGCCATGCATATTAGCCGATAACCCATTGGAAGCATGCCTTGCTCATTTCGGCTACGAGGAGTTTGATCTTGATAACTTTATTGCAGAGGTTAGTTACTTGCTTGATTTCATACCTCCTGTGGATGTTTTTGCTTGCTCCTCCTCATTTGAGCCATTACCAGCATTGTCTTCCACTCCTACTCCACCATTCATTGAGAAAACTCCCAAGCTTGAGTTGAAGCCTTTTCCGGCTTCACTCAAATATGTCTTTGTAGGGCCACATGACACTCTACCAGTGATTATTGCTTCGAACCTTTGTGCTTTGAAAGAGGACCAACTTATTGATGTGCTCAAGGAGCACAAGATGGCGATTGGGTGGTCAGTGGCCAACTTGAAGGGAATTGATCCCTCCATCTGTATGCATCACATTCATTGCGAAGAGAATACCAAACCCTCGAGGGAAATGCAGAACAGGTTGAATCCAATCATGAAGGAGGTAGTAATGAAGGAGGTCGTGAAACTCCTCGATATGGGTATCATTTACCCCATCGTAGATAGTCAGTGGGTGAGTCCCACTCAAGTGGTATCCAAAAAGTCAGGTATCACTGTCATCGAGAACGCAAAGGGAGAGCTTGTGCCTACCCGCCAAACCACCGGATAGCATGTCTGCATTGATTACCGCAAGCTTAACTCCATGACAAAGAAAGATCATTTTCCCCTTCCGTTCATCGATTAAATCGTGGAGTGGTTAGCAGGCCAGAGCTACTATTGTTTCCTGGATGGATATTCCGGGTACAACCAAGTGTTGTCGACCCAATAGATCAGGAAAATACTACTTTCACCTATCCCTATGGTACATTTGCTTATCGGTGTATGCTATTCGGCTTGTGCAATGCATCGGATACCTTTCAGCGGTGTATGATGGCGATATTCTCGGACATGGTGGAAAAGTTTTTGGAAGTCTTCATAGACGATGTTTCCATCTTTGGAGACTCTTTTGAGGGTTGTCTCCAAAATTTACGTTGTGTGCTTAAACGATGTATGGAGACCAACCTTGTCTTGAGCTGGGAAAAGAGTCATTTTATGGTTCAAGAGGGGATAGTGCTCGGACACATAGTGTCAAAGAGAGGGATCGAAGTTGACCATGCTAAGATGGATCTCATTGCAAAACTTCCACCCCCCTCCACTATCAAGCACATCCGCTCTTTCTTGGGACACGCAAGATTCTACCGACGGTTTATCAAGGATTTCTCAAAGATTTCCAAACCTCTATGCGATTTACTCGCCAAAGATGTATCATTTGTGTTTGACTCTGCTTGTCTTCAGGCTTTTGAAACCCTTCGGGGTATGCTTTCCACCGCTCCTATCATCCGCTCACCTGATTGTTCTCTACCTTTTGAGATCATGTGTGACGCCTCGGACTATGCAGTCGGGGCTGTCCTTGGCCAACGGGTTGACCATGCACCCCATGCAATTTACTATGCAAGTAAGACTCTCTTGGATGCTCAACTGAACTACACTACTACCGAGAAAGAATTACTTGCAGTTGTATTCGCACTTGAAAAATTCCGGTCTTACCTCCTTGGATCAAAGATCATTGTTTATACTGATCATGTTGCTTTGCAGTATTTACTTGATAAAAAGGAGAGTAAGACGAGTTTGATTAGGTGGATCTTGTTGCTACAAGAGTTTGATCTTGAGATTCGTGATAAGAAAGGTTCCGAAAACTCCATAGCCGACTACCTATCAAGGATTGTGGTGGAGAACACTTGTGCCACCTCGGCTTTGAAAGCTTGGTTCCCTGACGAGCAACTTTTTATGGTGAGCCAAGTGCGTTCTCCATGGTATGCTCATATTGTGAACTACCTTGCTACCGGTGCATTCCCATCGACATGGTCCAAGGCTGACAAGGACCGGTTCTTTGCGCAAGTGAGGCACTATTTTTGGGAGGATTCGGAGCTATGTAAGTTGTGTTCGGATCCTATAGTGAGGAGATGTGTCCCTGAGAGTAAATTCCACAGCATTCTAACTTTTTGCCACTCTCTTGAGTGTGGGGGACACTTCAGTGGGAAGAAAACAATAGTGAAGGTCTTACAAAGTGGTTTTTACTGGCCCACTCTATTCAAGGATGCCTATGAATTCTGCAAAGCATGTCTTAGGTGCCAGAAAACCGGAAATATGTCGCGCCGCGATATGCTACCATTGTCCCCTATTCTTATCGTCGAAATCTTTGATGTTTGGGGCATTGACTTTATGAGACCATTTCCATATTCACATGGGAATGAAAACATTTTAGTGGCAGTGGACTATGTATTCAAGTGGGTCGAAGCGGTGGCCAAAAGGACTAATGACTACAAAGTAGTCATCAAGTTCTTGCAAGCAAACATTTTTACACGTTTTGGCTATCCAAGAGTGATTATTAGTGATGAGGGAACCCACTTCCTCAACAAATATTTTGCAGTCCTTGTCTGGCAGTACTCCATTACTCACACGGTGTCAACACCATATCACCTATAGACAAGTGGCCAGGTAGAGGTGTCGAACAGAGAAATTAAGAGGATATTGGAAAAAATGGTTAGGCCTGACAGAAAAGATTGGTCTTTGCGCTTAGACGATGCACTTTGGGCCTACTGTACGGCCTACAAGACACCAATTAGCATGTCCCCATACCGTTTGGTTTTTGGGAAGGTCTGTCATCTACCATTGGAGCTCGAGCATATGTCCATGTGGGCCATAAAGCAGCTTAACTTTGATATCACAGCTGATGCCCTAAATAGGAAGCTCCAAATGTTCGAGTTAGAGGAGTTAAGGAATGAGGCATACGATAGTGCATGGATTTATAAGGATCGAATAAAAGCGTTTCATGACAAATATATCAATAAAAATCATTTACACCGGGTATGAAAGTGTGGCTCTTTAATTCACGATTGAGAATCTTTTCGGGCAAGTTGAGGTCAAGGTGGAAAGGCCCTTATATCATAATTCGTGTCTTCCACCACGGGGCCATAGAAATTAAAGACCCACGGATGGGCAATGTTTTTACTGTTAATGGTCAACGCCTAAAGCCGTATGTGGAAGGGGTCAATGAAGAAATTCAAGACGGGACCACTGTGGAAGAAATTTTCTTGGTGGATCCCATTTATGAAGAATAAAGTTTAATGGAGTCCAGGAGACTTTAAATCCATAAAGGTTGAGATACCTTCAGTGTAGACCGTGCTCGAACTGTAAGACCCCGATCCTAGAAAATATTATTTAATATTAATTATGGAAATTAATTAATTCTATGTGGAATTGAAAAGAGCCTTGAGGTCAATAGTTAGAAAAGAAATTAAGTTCTGAGCTTCGGCCATGCTTGGTTCGGCAAAGCCAGAAAGCCCAACAGGTCGGCAAGAGAATTCTGCACTTAAGCCGGCAGCTCGGCAGTCACAGAGCTCGGCTCAGTAGAGAGCTCGGCATCTCAGAGCTCGGCATATATTAGTTCGGTAGATTGGCTGTCCGGACACATGAGTGCTCGGCATATATTAGTACCGACGCTTCGGTTGTTCGGCAGAGCTAGGGACTCGGCAATATGGAAGTCCAGATGGACAACCACGTGTATAAGACAAATGGCTGATGTCATAAAACACTTCATGTAAATGGGACAAAATGAGCGGCTGAGTGGGATGATGTCACCTTCCATT
>NMUG010000187.1:0-25967 GCA_002855965.1 Monotropa hypopitys
ATACACTGGTGATGCTTGGCGGAGGAGTAACATCTTCCAATCTAGGTGCACGGTTGGTGGCAAGGTGTACAGGTTTGTAATAGACTCTAAAAGCTTCGAGAACATAATATCTAAGAAGGCTATTCGAAAATTGGGCTTGGCAACAAAAAATCACCCCAACCCTTACAAACTGACCAGGTTACAAGAAGGGAAGAAGGTAACAGTTTCTAAGCATTGCTCTATTTCACTATCTATTGGGTCTAATTACAGGGACCAACAATAGTGTGATGTTGTAGAGATGGATGCTTGTCATATCCTGCTAGGACAACCATGGAAATTTGATAATTCCGTACACCTACAACTTCATGTCAAATAATGTGAATGTGGTGTTGTACCCGAGCAAGGAAGAGACGCCAAAACAAGTGGCCGAGAAAAACCCAACTTACTAGACAGATAAAAATTTGTTGGCGAGGTGGCGGAATCTGGTGTAGTATACTTATTGGTGGTGAAGAATCAAGAACTGCTCAGCAGTGAGCAGCAGCTTGGCAATACAGAGCGTTTGCATAACGAGGAGCAAAGATAGCAAGAGGAGGGTCCCAATTGTGTGCAGGACTTAATTGCGGAGTTCAAGGAGGTGTTTCCCGAGGAACTACTAACGAGATTGCCTCCCTTGCGCTACAACCAACATAAAATTAACTTGGTTCCTAGAGTTGCCCTACCAAACCGTCCATATTATCATGTGAGCCCAAAAGAGCATGAAGAATTGCGGCATCAAGTGGAAGAGATGTTAGTCAAGGGACACATAAGGGAAAGTCTAAGTCCTTGTGATGTGCCTATGCTACTGACCCCCAAGAAAGATGGGTCTTGGTATATGTGTGTAGATAGCCGAGAAATCAACAAGATCACTATCCGATATCAGTTCCCCATTCCTCGTCTGGATGACCTGTTAGACCAGCTCAATGAGGTTGCTGTATTCAGCAAATTGGACTTAAAGAGTGTCTATCATTAGTTTCGTATTCATGAGGGCGGTGAATGGAAGACTGCTTTTAAAACTCGAGAAGGTCTATACGAATGGATGGTTATGCCATTTGGCCTATCAAATGCTCCTAGCACCTTTATATGTGTGATGAATCAGTTGTTCTAACCTCTTATTGGAAGGTTTGTGGTAGTTTACTTTTATGACATCCTGATTTATAGTCCTGATCATGACACACACATGCAACATCGGCGGCAGGTCCTATCTCTGTTGAAGGAGGGTCAATTCTTTGCTTCTCGAGCAAAGTGCTCATTTATTATCACTAGTGTGCTCTTCCTAGGATACATAGTATCTAGTGATGGAATTTCTGTGGATGATATGAAGGTTGCGACTGTGCGGGGATGGCCTACTCCAAGGAACATTCATGATGTATGAAGCTTCCATGGCCTAGCCTCATTCTACATGCGATTTATTCCTAATTTCAGTATTATCATGGCGCCAATCACAGACTGTATGCAGACTGGCTAGTTCATGTGGTTGGAGACAGCTACACAAGCATTCAAAGAAATTAAACATAAATTGACCATTGCTCATGTGCTTGCTCTACCAGATTTCTCTAAACCTTTCGAGTTGCATTATGATGCCTCAAAGATCAGAATTGGGGATGTCCTTAGCCTATGAGGATGGCCAAATGCCTACTTTAGTAAGAAGCTACACGGAGCAAGGACAAACAATAGCACATATGATGTGGAGTTCTACGCCATTATCCAGTCCTTGAAGCTCTGGTACTCGTATCTGTCACATAGTGATTTTGTGCTCTTCTCTGATCATGATACCCTTAAACATATCAAAAGCCAGGACAAGCTTTCGTCAAGACATGCAAGGTGGGCCATATACTTGCAGCAGTTCACTTTCTCTCTCAGACATAAAATTGGGGTAAAAAATAGAGTGGCGGATGCTCTTAGTCGTCACACATGTCTTCTCAACACTCTGTGTGTGAGGTGGTGGGTTTTGATACTTTTTGTTAACTGTTGGAAACTGACATGCTTTTTGCCCCTACTATTCACGGAGTTATGGCAGGCAGGCGTACGGATTATGTGATGCATAATGGGTTCTTGTTCAAGGGTACTCAATTATGTGTGTCTATCTCTAGCCTGTGACTTAAAATTATCAAAGAGCTACATGATGAAGGACACATGGGAAGGGATAAAATGTATCAGATGGTGAGCAATTCCTATTTCTGGACTTCCCAGAGGTGTGATGTGACTAGATTTGTAGAGAGGTGCCAAATCTGCCAAGTCTTAAAGGGATTTGCCACAAATGCTGGGCTATACCTGTAGCGGTTCAAAAAATTTAATATAATTTCCCTGTCACTATTCTTGGGAATATGTAATTGTTTAAATATTCATTCCATTTCCTTTGGAGCTAATAAATATCAATTCCCTTGAATTAATATTTCCATTAGTTATCCAAACCAAATTTTCCAATTGATTCTTATCGATTCCCGAGCTTCCCCGAGATGAGTTTTGAGATCATGAGAAGTTATATAAGCTCGAAATGGAAATTTAAAGTAGTCATGGATGTTCGAGTGATTGCCACGAGTGTTCGGCAATCACAATGCTAGAAGTTAGTTTTTATTTTTCCCCTATGTTTTGAAATGGGCTTTGGCCCAATCCCCATGCATTTCGATATGCATGCTGTGGGGATTGGCCAGGCCTCATCGCAATTAAATATGCAAGGAGGGCATATTGAAATGTCTAAGTGCAATTTTATTTCAGAGAGTTCCTGCTCCCATTTTCTCTTGTTGTATTTCGATATGCCCTAGGAGCATATCGAAATGTTGTCAGCTCGGACTTATATCGAAATGACTTCATTTCGATATGTACGGTAGGTACATATCGAAATGTATAGCCTCCTGCTTTAATTCTCTATTATTGTATTTCGATATGCCATCATAGGGCATATCAAAATGAGAATCAGGTATTTCGATATACTTCTCAAGAGTATATCGAAATGAAAATGCGCCTGCTCAAAATTTTTCTTGTGGCATTTCGATATACCAACGAAGGGTATATCGAAATGCAGTGTTATCCGAGTGAAACCAAGGCTGTTGCATATCGAAATACAACTGGTGTATTTCGATATGACCTTCATTAAGGGTATTTTCAGAAGAGTTTTGGGTCAACTATATAAGCTCATTTTCTACTCAACCCTAAACACAAATCAGTCCTAATATCATCTCCAACATTCCCCACGCCTCCTTCTCCACCTCTCTCACGTTTCTCTCTCCCCCTCTACACTCTCTCTTGATTTCTCTCTTTGTTTGAAGGTTTTTGAACAAAAACCCTTCACAAAACCTTTTCCCCTCACCTCCCTCTACACATTGACGGGCTTAGTGTGGTGGCTCATATAGAAGAACTCTCTCCTAGAGTTTCCTTGGTGACTTGCTTGTGAGGTAGAGTATTTCTAACCACTGTATATATGTTCTAGGTAGTCCTCTTCTCCCTCTTTCAAGTTAGTTGTTGATGTATGCATGTCTAGGATTCATTTTGGGTTTCCTAAGGTATATGCGTTGGGTTTAGAATGAGATTGGCCTTGGATATGTTGTTCCTAGGACTTCAATTTAATGTTCCTAAGCATAAATTTGAAAAGCCCTAATTTTTACAAAAACCCTAATTTTGACTTAGTTTGACTAATTTTGGGAAATTGTCAATTGAGCTTGGAAATATTAAATTGGAGCCTTTAATCTTAAATTGGTATATTGATACCCTATAAAATGTTGAATTTTGGTCTTTGGACCCAAAATTGGAAATCTTGGAAGGTGGGAAGTTGAAATCAATTGTGATTTAATATGGATTTTGATCCTTGAGTTGGCTATATAATATGGGATTTTGATCCCCAGGATTTTGATCCCTGAACGTCTACGTTCATGACATTGCGCAATGAGAGTTTGACTGGACCCTCCCGTCGAGTCGGGTAATTCTAGGAAATATACGATTAGATTGTTGACGAGCTTCTAATTCGGAAATTAATAGCCTAAACTCACTTATAATGGTTTGACCTTATATTGATAAGGAAATATCTTTGGAAAACCCTTATCTTGATAAGGTGTGTGTTTTGACACGATTATTTGTTATGAAGGAAATTTGGAATTAAATGTCTCCTCGGAAAACTACTCACACTTGGCTATCTTATGTTGGAAACCTATCGGACTCTTATGCATGCATAACATTCTTTCTCTCCTTACTTTTTCATATCTAAGTACATCTATTGCATATATTATTTGTTTAGATTTTCTCTATTAGGCATATGCCTAACCCTCTATTTTTAGGGAAGGATCACTTGGCATAGTTTGGAGGTAGAGCTCCAAGACTTGAAAAATTTGAAGAACTCTTTATTTGTAACGCACTTTAATTATCTTTCCGCATTTTATCTTTCAATTTGTATACCCGGTCTGTAATATTTGAACTAGATTCACTTACTCCTTACTTATGGTTTGGGCATGTGATTTGACATGCATGTGATGTTGGGATTTTATATTGTAGTGTTTTATTTAAAATGCTCTAATATTCATTAAAAATGGTTTAAATTCCGGGGCCATTATAATTGGTATCAGATCTTTAGTTTCGAAAACTTAGGGACTTTGGGGAGACACTTAGTCTCAATAGGTGCACTGTGTGACTGTTGCATTATATTTTGTATGATTATGCATGTGTGCTTGGGTATTGAATATTTGCATGCATTGCATAAGAGCCGATATGGAAATTTTAAAACAAATAAATTATAAAGTCCTATTCTTAGAGTCCTTTCCTATTGTTGGTGGTCTAGGGTGTTTGACCCTTGTTGAAGGTCGTTGAGCTGTTTTTCTTTGGATTTTTCTAGTTGTCGGTGTTTGTTCCGAGTCTTGATCGGTGTTCCAACCTAGTCTAGTGGTTGTCACTAGTAACTTGTTAGTGGTCAGTTAGACTTCTTCCTTTTTATGAGAATCTTCAATCTCTTTCTATCTTGTAGATCTATGGCTAAGCATCGTGGTTGTGGATGTCGCGGAGTGCTTGTCACGCCCCAGATTTTTAAACCATTTTTTTTGAAATCATTTAAAAATAGTGAGCAACAATGGATCATCACTTCATTAATAAATATCTAAGCACCACTTATCCCAATTACTCACAACATGAAAATCCAGACATGAGTTTAGAATAAAATCACAAACCAAACCATAGAGTTAGGGAGAGAGAGAAGTACTAGTCCAAAACGTTACAAAGTTCCCTACTCTCTTACAAGCTCCATGAGCCTCAATTTAAAACAAAAGTAAGGATAGAGGACTTCTTTTCAAATCCTTTCCAATGCCTCAATCATCCAAGCCCCCAAGAGAGGGATCACAACCTATGGAAAAAAATAAGGGCGTATCACGCCAAAGTAGGAAATACCTATTATCTAGCATTCTCAAGACCGGAGTAAATGAGTGTGTGAATGTTGGGCATGCAGCACATGCATATGTACAAGACATAACAAAGGCAATGATCCGTTACTACTATGTGACTCCACCACACAACCATATGCAAGGTACACTAACAAAGCCACTAGAACAAGTGCTTAAGAACATGTATATAAATTTCCATTCTCTTTCCTGCATATAAGCATAAAAGTTCATCATTTTATTCTTTGAATTCATATTATGAATAGTCCTTGGGATCCCATCATAAGTCCACCCCAAGTTATTCAAAATTTTCAACCATCGTGTTTCGTAATCATGGATATGCCATGGGATCCCATCATAAGTCCACCCCAGACTATCCTAGTCCAACGTGTCAACGTGTCATGTAACATTTGATAGGGTAGGAGTAGTCTAGTAGGCGGCCAAACCCACTAACCATCCTGTCCGTCGTTCTCCAAGTAATCGCTGGGAGGGCCAAGATACCCCCATCGTCCATAATGTCGTGGATGGCGCAACCATCCCGGAAACCCCGTCATAAGTCCGTTTCCGTATACAATATCAATTAAACTCCTATCGTTACATCACCTAGCCAACGCTAGTCAATTGTATCCATCGCGTATGTCATAGTGTTTCGTTCATTGAATCCATAATGTTATCACTCCTAGCCAATGCTAGTAAATTTCATACCAATACCATATGTTCCAATTTAATCCATGCATGACTCAATGATACAATATCAAATCCCACATGCCATCTCATGATTTTCCACACATGATTAATATGTCTAATATATCAATTCGACATGAAATATGCTCAATTGCATGAATACCCATTTAATTATATCATGAGACCATTTATTCATCAAAAGCCCTAATTTATAAAAATCTAGGGTTTTCCCAAAATTGGGGGTTTTCACCCAAAACGCTCAAACATGAAATTGACTTCATGGAATTGTAATTAAATACTAGAAATACAAAAGCCCTCAACCAATTTCATGAATCAAGACCAAACCCTAGGTCAATTTCGTGATTATACACCTAGACATGAAATTGACTAAAATTGAAGCTCACATAAGGGATTTGGGAAGGGCACAACCAAGAACAAGCTAGAAAATAGATAAGTCCTACCTCAATGAGCTTTCCCAGAAAATCCAAAAATTTGAAACTCGAAGGATGGATGAACTATGGTGCTTCCCGGATAGCTTGAGACGCATAGAACGACGTTTGTTCTCGGGATTTCTTCAAAATCCCCTTGGAAGGTCCTCAAATCTTAGAGAGAAGTGGGAGAATGTATGTAATGGAGGTAGAGAGAGGAGGGTTCAGAAAAATGAGAGAGATGACCTATTTTCAGGCTCCATTTAGTATATATACTCCCCACACACAAAATTCCAAAAATGCCCTTAATGAAGCAATTCTGCGCGAATTTTGGCCTTTGCGACCGGTCGACCACATCGCGTGTACCGGTCGTGGCTTTCTAAACAATTCTCTAGAATTTGGCGACCGGTCGACCGAATTGCGTGTACCGGTCGCGGCCCTTTGAAATGCCTACTGAACCTACACGACCAGTCAACCACATTGCGTGTACCAGTCGGCGCATGATTAAACGTCCACTGCATTATCCCGACCGGTCTACCAAATCTTGTGTACCGGTCAGCCTTAAGAAAAAATTCTAAGAAGACTTTAAACTTCTATAACTTTTTTGTCCGACCTCCGATTGAGGCGATTCAAGTCTCGTTGGATTCATAATCGAATTCTCTATCGTAATCGAGGGTCAACCACCTTAAAATCACACTATGATTTTAAGATAAAACAATTTGAGATACCGAATCTAATTTACGAGACGATTAAATTCCGAAAACTACTTTTATAAAATACAGGTCGTTACATCTCAACCACCTTAAAACAATTTCGTCCTCGAAAGTTTCTAAGGTAAGAGTACAAAAGATAACATAAGCTTAAACCGAACAAACATAAATCAAAACAACTCCAGATGCTTGTTATGAATTTCGTCTTCTCGCTCCCACGTTGCCTCTACCGAACCATGATTGCTCCACAAAACTTTCAACAAGGGAATGGTCTTCCCGCGTAGCACTTGCTCCCGTGAATCAAGAATGCGTATAGGACTTTCTTCATAAGATACGTCGGCTTCCAATTCCACATTTGACCAATCTATAATGTGCAACGGATCGGGCTCATACCTACGCAACATAGAAATATGAAAAACATCGTGAACATTCAAAATATTAGACGGCAAGGCAAGGCGGTATGCGACTTCTCCAATCTTCTCGATGATGTCAAACGGCCCAATGAAACGCGGTGTCCAATTTCCCTTCTTCCTAAAATGCGAAATACCACGACGAGGTGAAAAATACATGGTCACCAACCTCAAACGACAAAGGAGTGCGATGTCGATCCGCATAACTCTTGTAACGACTCTGTACTGTAAGCAATCTCTGGCGTATCATCTTGATCTGCTCGGTAATCTGGTGTGTCATCTCCGGCCCAATAATAGCGGACTCACCAACATCTAACCAACAAACGGACAAACGACAAGGCCTACCATACAAAGCCTCGAAAGGTGCCATACCAATACTCAAATGGTAATTGTTGTTGTAGGCGAACTCGATCAACGGCAAGTGATCTACCCAACTCCCATGAAAGTCTAACACGCAAGCTCGTAGCATATCCTCCAAAATCTGTATTGTACGCTCGGACTGACCATCGGTCTGAGGATGAAAAGCGGTACTGAACATAAGCTTCGAACTAAGAGAAGCCTGCAAACTATGCCAAAAGCGTGAAGTGAATCGAGGATCTCTGTCGGATACGATAGAAGACGGAACTCCGTGAAGTCGAATAATCTCCCGAATGTACAATAGGCTCAAAGAATCGACAGACTGAGCAACCCGAATCGGTAAGAAATGAGCAGTCTTCGTCAAACGGTCAATGATAATCCAAATAGCATCTTGACCACCCGGTGATTTAGGAAAACCCGAAGCAAAATCCATCGTCACGTGCTCCCATTTCCACTCGGCAATAGGTAAAGGCTGAAGCAAACCGGCAGGACGCTGATGCTCGACCTTCACTTGCTGGCAAGTAAGGCATTTGGATACGAACACAGCTACATCTCTCTTCATTCCCGGCCACCAAAACTGACATCTAGGATCGTGATACATCTTCGTGCCTCCTGGATGAACAGCTAATGGCGAATGATGAAACTCATATAGAATACCTCCACGGCAAGACGAATGAACAAACAATCGACCACAGAAATGCAAACTAGTATCGGCATGGATCATCCATCCCTGATGCGCATCCCTACTAAGAAACTTTGCTCGAAACTCCAAAGCCTCTGAATCATCAGCCTGTGTCTCAATAACCCAACGTGATAGTTCCGAATGAATCGATAAGTTGTACAACGTGGCTTGCTCTCCAACTTCTTCGACATGCAATAAGAACGGACCCAAGTCCTCCATGGACTTCCAACCAAACACGGCTAAACTAGCAAGATGACAAGATTTCCGACTCAACGCGTCGGCTACAACATTGGCCTTACCTGGATGATAGTGTAGCTCAAAATCGTAGTCCTCCAAGTGTTCCATCCACCGTCTCTGTCGCAAGTTCAACTCCTTCTGTGTGAATAGATACTTCAAGCTCTTGTGATCCGAGAATACTTCAAATTTCTCACCGTACAAGTAGTTCCTCCACATCTTCAACGCAAAAACGATGGTGGCAAGCTCTAAATCATGCGTCAGATAACTCCTCTCGTGCGCCTTCAATTGCCTCAAACCGTACGCAACGAATTTCCCCTCTTGCATCAAGACACACCCAAACCATCATGAGAAGCATCACAGTAGACAGAGTAACCAACTCCTCTCTCAGGTACAATGAGGATTGGTGCCGAAGTCAAACGCCTCTTCAGCTCCTCGAAAGCTACTTCACAAGAATCATCCCAAGCAAACGGAACACCCTTACGGGTCAAACAGTCATCGGCATGGCTAATCGTGAGAAATCCAAAACAAAACGTTGGTAGTAACTGGATAGCCCAAGGAAACCGCGAACATCGAACACACTTTGCGGATGCGGCCACAAAGAAACAACATCAACCTTGCTAGGATCAACTGAAACACTTCCCTGCGACACGACATGACCAAGAAACTTCACCTCCGGAAGACAAAACTCACAATTGCTAAGCTTGGCATATAATTTGTGCTCTCGCAGCAACTCTAACACAACCCGAAGATGAACGTGATGCTCCTCCTCTGATGGAGAATAGATAAGAAGATCGTCAACAAACACTACCACGAAACGATCAAGGTGGATACGGAAGATACGGTTCATAAGATCCATGAACGTCGCTGGAGCATTAGTCAAGACGAATGACATGACAACAAACTCGTAGTGACCATAACGAGTACGGAACGCTATCTTCGGAATATCTTCTGCCCGAACAAGCAACTGATGGTAGCCAGAACGCAAATCAATCTTTGAGAAACACGTGGAACCACGTAACTGGTAGAATAGATCATCAATCCTCGGCATCGGATATTTGTTCTTCACGGTCACTCTATTCAACTTCCGGTAATCGATACACAATCGCAAGGACCCATCTTTCTTTTTGGCAAACAACGCTGGAGCACCCCCAAGGTGACGAACTAGGACGAATAAAGCCCAACTCATAAAGTTCTTGCAACTGCGACTTTAGCTCTCGCAACTCGACTGACGCAAACCGATAAGGTGGTATCGAAATAGGAGAAGTACCCAGCAGTAAATCAATAGAAAATTCCACCTCTCGCTTAGGCGGCAAACCAGGCAACTCTTCCGGGAAAACATTCGAAAACTCACAAACAACCAAAGGCAACTCACCACGACGCGAAGGATTGTCATCTAAGCTGAGACTGGCAAGCAAACAACTAACAGAATCACAGTCTCGGGGATCATAGAAACAAGAATCGACTAACTTTTTTCTATCACCATAAGCATAGAAGTACACTCCCTCAGGAGAGAAGACCCGCACTCGGCGTCGGTGACAATCAGTATTGGCATGGAAGGTAGACAACCAATCCATTCCCAGAATAAGGTCAAATCCGGACATACCCAGAACGATGAAATCGAATGTAAAACGATGGTCCTCTAACGTCAACTCGCAATCTCTGCAAACCCGGTCCAACCGGACACGACCTCCTACGGGAGTATCCACAAACAAAGGTGGATCTAAGACTTCCACATCCAGCTCTAGAGCATTGATGAATGATGCAGCAATGAAGGAATGCGATGCACCCGAAGCGAACAAGACACTAGCCCAAGAATTGTAAATAAGGAACATACCACGAACTACCTAAGTCTCCGGCTGCGGCTGAGAAGTCGAAGGAATAGAAGCTGCAGGAATGGAAAAAGCTTTGCCATGAGTAGTCGGGCCCTGGTGGTAACCACCCCTCTGCTGAAACGTCTGAATTGGCCTGACGGGAGTCGCAACCCCGACAGCACAAGAAGCCTGAACTGAAGCTGCTGGTCCTGACTGATGAGTAAGCTGATGCCCGCTCCGAGGCTACTGCACCGAACCTGCCTAACTACGATCATCGGCTCTCCCTGGACAATCTCTAGCCATATGACCCACCTGGCCACACCCAAAACAAGCGAAGGCTCTACAATCAGCTCGCACATGCCCCGACTGATGGCATCTGTGACAAACAACTGGGCTCCTCGCTGAGCTGCGACCTCTGACCTCTAGAAAAGCGAGACGGTTCCCTCTGACGCTTTCTCCCAAAACTGCCCGATGATGAACTCGAGTTGGAAACCTGTCGACGCGGCTCCCATACCTTCACCTCTCTAGATAGCTCCCTCTTCGGCTCGATCGCCCTTGCACAGTCAACAATATCAGCAAATACCCGAATGCACTGGCTCATCACCAATCACTGAACCGAAGGATGGAGACCCTTCTCAAAACGTTTGCACTTCCTCTCTTCTGTGCTCACCAAATCAGTAGTAAATCTCGACAACGCCTGAAACCGCATGGCATACTGGGACACAGTCATCGTCCCCTACTCTAACTGCTCAAACTAATCGCGGAACTGTTCCCTGAAACTCTCTGGAAAATACTGCCCCTCAAAGACAGTCTGAAAATTGACCCAAGTCATCCCACGAACAGGATCCAGAATAGCCTGTGGATTAGCATCTCCACCGGCAAGCAAACTCGTACGACGCATCTCTAGAATCGAACTCCACCACTGACTAGCCTCTCCAGTCTGCTGGTAAGTAGCGAAGGAAATCCGCAATTTATCTTTCACGATCTCTAAAGTGTCCAATACTTTTCTTACCTCGAACAACCAATGATCCTCTTCCAAGGGATCGCCTTCACCGTTGAATTTCGGAGGATCCATACGCCTAAACTCTCGCAATGCCTCCATAGTACGATTTCTCGCGTTTTCTCGCAGAGCAGCAAGTCCACGACTAGCTTCGACCATAGCGGCCGCAAGCTCTCGAGCAAATTGGCTAGGAGCCACAAATCCCTCAGGAACCGGAATGATAGGAGGGGCCTCGTCCTCCAACCCACTCATCCTATCGTTAACCTCTTTGCTATGAGCGTCTTGGGCGTGCGCACCCCGGCGACCACGACCTGCTCTTTTACCACGATGATAAGCCATTTCTACAAAAGATCACGAATTTGATAAGAACAGAGCACAAGGCAAGGCTCGAATAGATAGTTTAACCAATAATATAAGGCTCAATCAAAGAGAAGGATACTCAATGAGATCAACAACGGATTCTCATAACCAATGGAATCGAACAACAGGGTTACACCCAAGGAGAGGAATACTGCATATGTATACTCCACAACTTACACAAGCCTATGGATCATGCCAATGTATGCTTTACATATTCACAACACATGCTAAATAATGCAACAATGCTCAATACAACCCATAGAGACTAAGAGTCTCCCCAAAGGCCTAAGTTTTCGAAACCGAAAGCTCTGATACCAAGTTGTCATGCTCCGGATTTTCAAACCATTTTTTTGAAATCATTTAAAAATAGTGAGCAACAATGGATCATCACTTCATTAATAAACATCTAAGTACCGCTTATCCCAACTACTCACAACATGAAAATCCATACACGAGTTTAGAATAAAATTACGAACCAAACCATAGAGTTAGGGAGAGAGAGAAGTACTAGTCCAAAACGTTACAAAGTTCCCTACTCTATTACAAGCTCCATGAACCTCAATTTAAAACAAAAGTAAGGATAGGAGACTTTTTTCAAATCCTTTCCAATGCCTCAAGCATCCAAGCCTCCAAGAGAAAGATCACAACCAGTGGAGAAAAATAAGGGCGTATCACGCCAAAGTAGGAAATACCTATTATCTAGCATGCTCAAGACCGGCGTGAACGAGTGTGTGAATGTTGGGCATGCAACACATGCATATGTATAAGACATAACAAAGGCAATGATCCGTTACTGCTATGTGACTCCACCACACAACCATATGCAAGGTACACTAACCAAGCCACTAGAACAAGTGCTTAAGAACATGTATATAAATTTTCATTCTCTTTCCTTCATATAAACATAAAAGTTCATCATTTTCTTCTTTGAATTCATGTTATGAATAGTCCTTGGAATCCCATCATAAGTCCACCCCAAGTTATTCAATTTTTTTAACCATCGTGTTTCATAATCATGGATACGCTATGGGATCCCATCATAAGTCCACCCCAGGCTATCCTAGTCCAACGCGTCAACGTGTCATATAACATTTGATAGGGTAGGAGTAGTCTAGTAGGCGGCCAAACCCACTAACCATCCTGTCCGTCGTTCTCCAAGTAATCACTGGGAGGGCCAAGATACCCCCATTGTGCACAATGTCGTGGATGGCGCGACCATCCCGGAAACCCCGTCATAAGTCCGTTTCTGTATACAATATAAATCAAACCCCTATCGTTACATCACCTAGCCAACGCTAGTCAATTGTATCCATCGCATATGTTATAGTGTTTCGTTCATTGAGTCCATCATGTTATCACTCCTAGCCAATGCTAGTAAATTTCATACCAATACCATATGTTCCAATTTAATCCATGCATGACTCAATGATACAATATCAAATCCCACATGCCATCTCATGATTTTCCACACATGATTAATATGTCTAATATATCAATTCGACATGAAATATGCTCAATTGCATGAATACCCATTCAATTATATCATGAGACCATTTATTCATCAAAAGTCCTAATTTATAAAAATCTAGGGTTTTCCCAAAATTAGGGGTTTTCACCCAAAATACTCAAATATGAAAAACACTAGAGATACAAAAGCCCTCAACCAATTTCATGAATCAAGACCAAACCCTAGGTCAATTTCATGATTATACACCTAGACATGAAATTGACTAAAATTGAAGCTCACATAAGGGATTTGGGAAGGGCACAACCAAGAACAAGCTAGAAAATAGATAAGTCCTACCTCAATGAGCTTTCCCAAAAAATCTGAAAATTTGAAACTCGAAGGATGGATGAACTATGGTGATTCCCGGATAGCTTGAGACGCGTAGAACGACGTTTGTTCTCGGGATTTCTTCAAAATCCCCGTAAAAGGTCCTCAAATCTTAGAGAAAAGTGGGAGAATGTATGTAATGGAGGTAGAGAGAGAGTAGGGTTCAGAAAAATGAGAGAGATGACCTATTTTCAGGCTCCATTTAGTATATATACTCCCCACACGCGAAATTCCAAAAATACCCTTAATGAAGCAATTCTACACGAATTTTGGCCTTCGCGACCGGTCGACCACATCGCGTGTACCAGTCGTGGCTTTCTAAACAATTCTCTGGAATTCGGCGACCGGTCGACCGAATTGCGTGTACCGGTCGCGGCCCTTTGAAATGCCCACTGAACCTACACGACTGGTCGACCACATTGCGTGTACCGGTCGGCGCCTGATTAAACGTCCACTGCATTATCCCGACCGGTCGACCAAATCTTGTGTACCGGTCGGCCTTAAGAAAAATTCTAAGAAAACTTTAAACTTCCATAACTTTTTCGTCTGACCTCCGATTGAGGCAATTCAAGTCTCATTGGATTTATAATCGAATTCTCTATCGTAATCGAGGATCAACCACCTTAAAATCACACTAGGATTTTAAGATGAAACAATTTGATATACCGAATCTAATTTACGAGACGATTAAATTTCGAAAAATACTTTTATAACATATAGGTCGTTACAGTGCTGATTCCCGATGACGGTAGTGAAGAAGTCAATGGGTTACCTAGGGATGTCCCAAGTATTGCTCAACCTGAAGGGGTTATCCCCGGAGGGATGGCAAATGCTGGTCAATTCATTTGAGACATCGCTACTGCTGTGGTTGAGGCTAGCCGAGGAGTTTCTATGCCTAGAGAGAATGCTCCCATCCATATCTCTGAGTCTCTTCGAGAGTTTCGTCATATGAATCCACCTAAGTTCACTGGTGAAGGCGACCCTATTGATGCTGATCATTGGATGACAGAGATCCACAAGATCTTTGAATGAAATCATTGAAAACAAGGTTCGTCTTTCACTCATCTCATACCAACTTGTTAGGGAAGCAACTGCTTGGTGGACATCGATTGTGGAAGCATAGAGGGATGCTCTTCGGGTCCTTGCCAATGCAAATTCTCAAGCTATTATCGATCCTCTTGGATCTATGACTTGGGATGATTTTGAAGCTATATTTGAAAGTCAATATTTTCCTGAATCATTTCGTGATGGTCTCCGTGAGCAGTTTGAGAGGCTCGCGCAAGGAGCCATGTCTGTAACTCAGTATGCCGTTAAATTCCAGTCTTTATCTTGGTTTGCTTAGGATTGGGTTAATTCTGAAGAGAAGAAGTGTAAGTGGTTCGAGCGAGGTCTCCACCCTTCTATCCAGCGTTTGATTGTGGGTCACCGTATTCGGGTCTTCACCGATATGGTGGAGTGTGCAAGACTCATTGAATCAAAGAAAGAATTGTCCCGAGAGGTTAAGATTTAGGAACCTAGAGGCCAGTCTTCCGGCTCTAGTGGTTCCTCGGGTAGCTTCGGAAAGAAGATATCACGTGACCAATCACGTTTCTCTAGGAGGCAGAAGCAGCAAGTCAACCCTAGTCAACCCAATATTTCTTTTCGAGCTCAAGTTGTCTGCCACTGGTGTAATCAGCCAGGACACTTCTGCACTGATTGCCCTCAGGTTACTTGTTTTGATTGTGGCCAGACCGGTCACGTCTCCATATTTTGTCCCTATAAGGGCATTAAGCGTAGTGAGGCAGGGTCTGTCTAGCAGCCCCACCATGTTCAGCCATTCCAGTAGCAGCAGCAGTTTCAAACAACTCTAGTTTTTTCTAGCCAGGGATCTAGGTCTGACAGAAAGGGTCCTTTGGGACCAGGGCAGTCTTCTGGTCAATGCAGTGGAGCAGGGCGTGGCTAGATGACTCAGGGTTGAGTATATGATGTTCCATCTGTTGCCCCTCAGCCTTCTGTTCAACAGCCAGAGGCATCTGTTGTGTACCGTAATATTCTTATTTATAATTCTTGGGCTTCTGTTCTTATTGATTCTGGTGCATCTCATTCTTTTCTGGCATTACCTTTTGCGTTCGCTTTGGGATTGGAGTTGGAGGTCCTTGACCCTCCTATGTTGGTGGAATCACCTGTTGGAGGTCGTATCCCTTTGAGTTATTATTGTTGATAGTGCGAGATGATAATCGCCGATCAATATTTCTCTTTCGACCTCATATTGTTAAACATGTCTGGGTTTGATGTCATCTTGGGCATGGATTGGCTATCCACCCATCATACTAGTATAGATTGTTTCCGTCGTCATGTTCTAATTCAAGCGCTAGAAGAAGATTTCTTCTATTTTATTGGGAATCGTCTGGATCCCATTGAGTCAGCTTTTATGATCTTAGGGAGCGTGGCTCCATTTGTTGATTGCTCTCCAGCTTGGCTTTGGATGATGACATCTGAACGCCAAGAGTTGCCGGCAGTGGTGTGTGACTTCCCTGATGTATTTCCAGAGGAGTTACCAGGTCTACCTCCCAAAAGGGATGTGGAATTCTCTATCGACCTCATTCCTGGATCTGCTCCTATCTCTATTCTACTGTACTGATTTGCTCCTGTCGAGTTGAGGGAATTGAAGTCCCAGATTAAAGAATTATTTGAGTTGGGTTTCATTCGTCCGAGTTCTTCTCCTTGGAGAGCGCCTGCTCTCTTTGCCAAGAAGAAGGATGGATCTCTCCGTCTTTGTATCGACTATCGCAAGTTGAATCGAGTGACCATCAAGAATCATTATCCTATGCCCAGGATTAACGATCTCTTTGATCAACTACGAGGTTATACTTGTTTCTCTTAGATTGATTTGCGGTTCGATTATCACCAGTTGCGTATTCAAGAAGAGGATATTTCCAAAATAGCATTCCGTACTCGTTACAGCCACTTTGAGTTTGTGGTTATGCCATTTGGGCTAACCAATGCTCTGGCTACTTTTATGGATCTTATGACCCATATCTTCCGGCCTTTCTTAGATCAGTTTGTGGTGGTGTTCATGGATGATATTCTCATCTATCCAGTTTCAGTAGAAGAGCATCAGGTTCATCTCCATATTGTTCTTGATCTTTTGCGCGAGAACCAGCTTTATGCCAAACTCAGTAAGTGTGAGTTTTGGCTTTCAGAAGTGAAGTTCTTGGGACATGTGGTGTCTCAAGATGGTGTTTCTGTTGATCCGGTAAAAATTGAGGCTATTCTTTCCTGGCCTAGACCATCTAACATATTTGAAGTTCATAGTTTTCTTGGTCTTGGTGGTTATTATCGGCTCTTTGTCCTCGACT
The DNA here is from genome assembly GCA_002855965.1 of Monotropa hypopitys. Lineage (NCBI taxonomy): Eukaryota > Viridiplantae > Streptophyta > Magnoliopsida > Ericales > Ericaceae > Monotropa > Monotropa hypopitys. The sequence goes on from NMUG010000187.1 coordinate 17,224, forward strand.
TCTCTCGTCTTGCATCTCCTATGACTCATTTGACACGCAAGGACATCCGTTTTGTTTGGGATGATGCTTGTGAAGTGGCTTTTGAGGAATTAAAGAGGCGTCTGACATCTTCTCCTATTGTAATTGTTCCGGAAAGAGACATTGGTTATATCGTTTATTGCGATGCTTCACATGACAGGTTGGGATGTGTATTGATGCAAGCGGGTAAAGTTGCATCTTATGGGTCTCGTCAGTTGAAAATCCATGAGAAGAACTATCCGACACACGATTTGGAGCTTGTCGCGGTGATTTTTGCATTGAAAAGTTGGAGGAACTATCTCTATGGCAAGAAATTTGAAGTTTTCTCCGACCACAAGAGCCTCAAATACTTATTCACACAAAAGGAACTTAATATGCGTCAGCGTCGATGGATGGAACATTTTGAGGGTTATGATTTGATCTACACTATCATCCAGGTAAGGCTAATGTAGTTGCCGATGCGTTGAGCCGACGGTCCTGTCATTTGGATAGCTTGGCCATTCGTGACTAGAAGTGTGTAGATGATTTAAGAGAGTTCGTTCATCATGCCAAAAAAGTTGGAGAAAACATCACCTTGTGTAATATGATAGTTCAGTGTTCATTATCTCAGAAAGTTGTGGAAGCACAGGTTAGTGATGAAGAAACGACTGCCATGCATTCTAGATATCTTGAGGGTGAGGCACCTCGAGATTGGGATGTGTTTGAAGATTTGAGCGTTCGTTATCAAGGCAAGTTATTTGTTCCTCTGCTATGCCGGTAAGAAATTCTTCATGAATTTCATCATTCCCCTTTTGCAGTCCATCCGGGAAGGAACAAGATGTACCATGACTTGCGACGACAGTTTTGGTGGTCCGAAATGAAGAATGATGTTACAAATTTTGTGAGGCGATGTCTTATTTGCCAACAAGTCAAGGCGAACATTAACATCCAGTGGGTACTATTCAGCCCTTTCCCATTCCGGAGTGGAAGTGGGAACATGTCACTATGGATTTCGTTTCTGGTTTGCCTCGGTTGCAGGATGGCAAGGATGCAATTTGGGTGGTCGTTGATAGATTAACCAAGTCGGCCCATTTTCTGTCTGTCCGAGTTTCTCAATCCGTAGATTCCTTGAGCCGGTTGTACATTCGTGAAATCATCCGTCTTCATGGAAGACCATCATACATCATATCTGATCGCGATCCTCATTTCACTTTACATTTTTGGAGGAGTTTGCAAAAATCTTTTGGCACCGAGCTTCATTTTAGCATGGCTTTCCATCCTCAAATAGATGGGTTATCAGAGCACACCATCCAAATCTTGGAGGATATGATACGTGCGTACGTCTTGGACTATCAAGGCAATTTGGGTGACCGTTTGCCTCTTGTCGAATTCACATATAACAATAGCTATCAATCAAGTATTGGAATGGTGCCTTTCGAAGCATTGTATGGAAGACCGCGTAGTTCACCCATTTATTGCTATGACATTGGAGATGTCACAGAAATGGGTAGTGAAGCAGTCAACCAAACTACCGAACAAATCAAGCTAATTCGTCAACGTTTGTTGACCGCCCAGGGTCGTAACAAGAGTTATGCGGATAACCATCATCGTCCTTTGTCTTTTGAAGTTGGTGATCATGTCTTCTTGAAGGTGTCACCTCGCCGTGGAACTACTCATTTTGGAAAGAGGGGTAAGTTAGCTCCTCGCTTCATTGGTCCCTTTGACATTCTTGAACGGATAGGGGAAGTGGCTTATCATTTGGATTTGCCTTATCATATCTCAAGTGTTCATGATGTGTTTCATATTTCTATGCTCCTTAAGTATTATCCCGATCATTCTCATGTTCTGGATTGGTCGTCCATTGCCTTGGAAGTCGATGTTTCATATGAAGAACGTCCCGTTCGTGTTTTGGATTCGAAGAAAAAAATCTTGCGGGGAAAGACTATTCCTCTTATCAAAGTTCTTTGGAAGAACCACAACATCAAAGAGGCTACTTGGGAAAGAGAAAGTGAAATCCAGGAGTAATATCTGGAATTGTTTGATTTATAAGTATAGTTTCTTGTTCCACCTTATTGTACTCCTAATAAAATCTTTCTTTCATCTCATTGTGTTTCTTTGTATGCGAGTTTATCAATTTAGAGGATGAAATTCTTTAAGGAGGATGGATTGTAGCGGTTCAAAAAATTTAATATAATTTCCCCGTCACTTTGATTCTATTCTTGGGAATATGTAATTGTTTAAATATTCATTCCATTTCCTTTGGAGCTAATAAATATCAATTCCCTTGAATTAATATTTCCATTAGTTATCCAAACCAATTTTTCCAATTGATTCATATCGGTTCCAGAGCTTCCCCGAGATGAGTTTTGAGATCATGAGAAGTTAGATATGCTCAAAATGGAAATTTGAAGTAGTCATGGATGTTCGGGTGATTGCCACGAGTGTTCATCAATCACAATGCTAGAAGTTAGTTTTTCATTTCCCCCCTATATTTGGAAATGGGCTTTGGCCAAATCCCCAGGCATTTCGATATGCATGTTGTGGGGATTGGCCAGGCCTCATCGCATTTCAATATGCAAGGAGGGCATATCGAAATGTCTCAGTGCAATTTTATTTCAGAGAGTTCCTGCTCCCATTTCCTCTTGTTGTATTTCGATATGCCCTAGGAGCATATCGAAATGTTGTCAGCTCGGACTCATATCAAAATGACTTCATTTCGATATGTACGGTAGGTACATATCGAAATGTACATCCTCGTACTTCAATTCTCCCTTACCGTATTTCGATATGCCATCATAGGGCATATCGAAATGAGAATCAGGTATTTTGATATACTCCTCAAGAGTATATCGAAATCAAAATGCTCCTGTTCAAAATTCCTCTTGTGGCATTTTGAAATACCAACGAAGGGTATATCGAAATGCAGTGTTATTCGAGTGAAACCAAGGCTGTTGCATATCGAAATACAACTGGTGTATTTCGATATGCCCTTCATTAAGGGTATTTTCGGAAGAGTTTTTGAGCAACTATATAAGCTCATTTTCTACTCAACCCTAAATACAAATCAGTCCTAACATCATCTCCAACATTCCCCACGCCTCCTTCTCCCCCTCTCTCACGTTTCCCTCTCCCCCTCTACACTCTCTCTTAATTTCTCTCTTTGTTTAAAGGTTTTTGAACAAAAACCCTTCACAAACCCTTTTCCCCTCACCTCCCTCTACACATTGACGGGCTTAGTGCGGTGGCTCGTGTGGAAGAACTCTCTCCTAGAGTTTCCTTGGTGACTTTCTTGTGAGGTAGAGTATTTCTAACCACTGTATATATGTTCTAGGTAGTCCTCTTCTCCCTCTTTCAAGTTAGTTGTTGATGTATGCATGTCTAGGATTCGTTTTGGGTTTCCTAAGGTATATGCGTTGGGTTTAGAATGAGACTGGCCTTGGATATGTTGTTCCTAGGACTTCAATTTAATGTTCCTAAGCATAAATTTGAAAAGCCCCAATTTTTACAAAACCCCTAATTTTGACTTAGTTTGACTAATTTCGGGAAATTGTCAATTGAGCTTGGAAATATTAAATTGGAGCCTTTAATCTTAAATTGGTATATTGATACCCTATAAAATGTTGAATTTTGGCCTTTGGACCCAAAATTGGAAATCTTGGAAAGTGGGAAGTTGAAATCAATTGTGATTTAATATGGATTTTGATCCTTCACTTGGCTATAAAATATGGGATTTTGATCCCTGAACGTTTACGTTCACGACATTGCACAATGGGGGTTTGACTGGACCTTCCCGTCGAGTCAGGTAATTCTAGGAAATATACGATTAGATTGTTGACGAGCTTCTAATTCGAAAATTAATAGCCTAAACTCACTTATAATGGTTTGACCTTATATTGATAAGGAATTGGGAAATATCTTTGGAAAACCCTTATCTTGATAAGGTGTGTGTTTTGACACGATTATTTGTTATGAAGGAAATTTGGAATTAAATGGCTCTTTGGAAAACCACTCACACTTGGCTATCTTATGTTGGAAACCTATCGGACTCTTATGCATGCATATCATTCTTTCTCTCCTTACTTTTTCATGTCTAAGTACATTTATTGCATATATTATTTGTTTAGATTTCCTCTACTAGGCATATGCCTAACCATCTATTTTTAGGGAAGGATCACTTGGCATAGTTTGGAGGTGGAGCTCCAAGACTTGAAGAATTTGAAGAATGCTTTATTTGTAATGCACTTTAATTATCTTTCCGCATTTTATCTTTCAATTTGGATACCCAGTCTATAATATTTAAACTAGATTCACTTACTCCTTGCTTATGGTTTGGGCATGTGATTTGACGTGCATGTGATGTTGGGATTTTATATTATAGTGTTTTATTTTAAATGCTCTAATATCCGTTAAAAATGGTTTAAATTTCGGGGCCGTTACAATACCTACCATTGCCTATTCCAGATTGGCCTTGGTCCAGTGTGAGCATGGACTTTGTCTTATGCTTACCGCACACACAATGTGGCTATGACTCCATTTTTGTGGTGGTAGATAGGCTCACTAAAATGGCACATTTCATGGGGTACAAGAAGACAAATGATGTTGTCCATATTGCTCAGTTGTACTTCTGGTAAGTATATCATCTGTATGACCTACCAACATCCATTATTTCAGATAGAGACTCCAAATTCCTTAGCCATTTTTAGAGATGCTTGTGGAGATTGACCAACACAAAGCTTGATTTTAGCAGTGCTTACCACCCTCAAACTGATGGGAAGACTGATGTGGTAAATCGTTCATTGGGTAACTTGCTGATGTGTTTGGAGGGAGAGAATCCAAAGTCATGGGACCAGAAGTTGTATTAGGCAAAATTTGCTTTCAATAGATCAGTGAACTATAGCTCGAGAGTCAGTCTGTTCTTTGCCAATTATGCCTTCCAGCCATGGTCCCCTATTGATCTTGCTCCTGTCCCAAGCTTGACAAAGATTCATAAGAAAATGGAGGCATTTGTCAATGCATTACAGGGCATTCATAAATAGGTCCAAAAAAACTTGGTTGAACCAAGGGCCATGTACAAAAAAGATACCCGACAAGAAGAGGTGTCTGGTGGAGTTCAGTGTGTGGGATTTTGTTTGGGCTCTGCTAACCAAAGAAAGGTATCCCGCGCACGAATACAACAAGCTGGCAGGTCGGAATTTCAGGCCATATGAGATCATTGAACAAATCAATCCCAATGCCTATCGTCTGAAACTGCCAAGTCACCTCAACATCTCAGATGTATTCAATATAAAGCAACTCTTACCCTATCACAGCGACAACTCAAGAGAAGATGAGGAAGTAGCAAATTCGAGGTCGAATTCTTTCTAACCTAGGAGGATGATGCAAACTGTATAGTTGAGGAGTACTTGGAGGCTGTCGCACTTGCCCGAGCATAGCAACAACCTGTCACTGTGACCGTTCTTTTGATTTATGAGAGTGACTGTGCATATTTTTGGACATCCAACTATACAGACTTGATGACATCATCAAGATAATCATTTTCGACTATTTAGGGAGCTAAACACAAAGTCTTCCCATGCACTAGCCTTCTGCTCGAAAAGGCGAGGTTCTGTCTATTCTTTGGCTCCTTAAGTGCGAATAGATGTCTTTTCATACAAGTAATTGTACAGACATGCACATATTGACGAGATGATCATTTTCGACCACTTGCGAAGCTAAAACCAAGTGTTGCTGCACTCCAAGAACTCAGGAGGTCCTGGTCGGCCGTTGTTTGTCTACTCAGCCATATTCTGCTCGGCACTAGCCATTTCAGCTCAGGAAAGCGGGCTGGTATTTTGGGCATATCTTTTCGGGTCTTTCAGTTAGGCCCAACTTGTTTGGGGCCTTTTATTTCCCTTTTTATTTTGGGTCGAGTTGTTTAAGGTCCTAGGATTTTGTTTCTATTTTCTTTAGGGTTTCTGTGTGCTGTATTTATACCCTATGATTGTAATTGTGGTGGCTCAGTTGTTGAATTTGAAAATTATTCAAGCTTGTGCTTGTTCTTCCCATTTGATTGGTGTTCTTAGGAACGGTTGTTTGGAGCCTTTAACCATGGTATTCTTCAGAATCAATAGTCTTGAAGAGCCTTTAATCCTGGCATTCATTTGAATCAACAGGTTTGAAGAAGAGATTCACTCCGGTTTTTTAAAGAATCAATGGATTGAATCTATTTATCCCATTACCCAAATACCACGCTGCATCACCCCAAAGTGATGAAAATAAGTCACATTAGGGCAATTTATCCAAACCCTACATATGACTTCCACATGACCCATAAAATTCCGTGTTCCAATAATGATTTCAAGGATTCAGCCTTACTCATTCCAAGTCAATTTTACCCTCTAGATCCCATAGGCATGAAACCCCCAATTTATAAAACATGGTCAACATTAGGGTTTTAAACAATTTTAGGGATTTTCAAAATTGATGAAGGGAATGTAAAATTGACACCAATAGACACCATAATCCATAGAAATACTTAGGAACAACCAAGAATGTTTGGGCCAATCGAGCCCTTGAACTTCAAAACATGAAAACCCACTGTGATGTGAGATTCTACAGAGGGGGAGGATATATATATATATATATATGCTCTAGGTATAGAAAACCCTACCTCAAATATAAATACTTAAACATCATAGGTGAGGGTTCATGACATCCACCATTGATATACATGTAGATAGATAGAGCACGAGGTGTAGATCAACGTTGATGAAGCTACTTTGGCTTGAATCCCCTTGGTTTGGCAAGAAATGAAGAGAGAATTGTGGGGAATTAATAGAGAGAGATTTGTTCAGGGAGAATGTGTAGGATTTACAGAGTGAGAAAATATGAGTCTATATGTGTTAGGGTTCGATTAAATGAGTTTATAAATGAGCCCCAAACTCATTCCCGAACTGCCTTTAATGAAATACATATCGATATATGTAGCCTTTAGAGTGATTGGCCAAGCGAACAAGAGGTTCATATACCGATATGAGTATAAACACATATCGATATGTGTGACAGTTTGAAAGGGTGGGCTGATGACCAGAGGACTCATATATCAATATGTGCCAAGGACACATATCGATATGTGATAAATCGATATACTCACATATCGAAATGCATCACTCAGTCAACCTATCGAATGACTCAAAATGCATCACTCAGTCAACCTATCGAATGACTCGAAATGCATCACTCAGTCAACCGATCAATATGTGATAGATTGGCACCAATAGAGGCCTCTTATATCCATATATGAAAGGAAGGAATAAGGAGGGGATCTGCTCATGATATATTTTAATATGTGCTCGCCAAAGGGGAATGGCAAGTACCAAACACACCTGTTAGTCCCGATATACTCGATGCAATTGACAACCAAGAGGGGGGTGAATTGGTTTATTAACTAAAATGCCCAAATAAAAATTGCTTTCCAAGTTAAGACTAATTTAGGCAAATTAGTGAGGAAGACTAACTATTCAAAGTGTGATTAATATCACAAATTCAAATACCAATCTAATTAAAGCACCAAGTGAATCCTTTACGTTACACCTCAGGTTCTTGGGGTTCTAATCCCAAGAGGTCGAGGTTTCCGGTTTTCAAGTGGTTCTAAATAACTAGATTGGTAAAGACACTTGGATCTTAATATTGAAAGCACTATGAATAGTAAGGTAAGAATGAATTAATTTGCTCAATGTGTAAGGGTAAAGAAAGTAAGAAAGTAAAGGCAATGACACAATGATTTTATAGTGGTTCGGTTAGGGATTGTCCAAGTCCCTAACTTTACGTCCACTTCTCTTACCAATAAGTAAGAGTTCTACTAATTACGTTTACAACTTTCGGGTAGTTGTCAAACCCTTACAAATGTGAGCAATTTCACAACGCTTCTCAAACCTTCCTTGATAAGCTACTTCCCAAGGTGGCTCCTACCTTTCCAATCTTTGAGCTACTTCAAAGGAGGCTCCCTCCTTGTGATGCTTCAATGGTGCTCACCAACCGTTGCAAGTCCTTCCTTCTTCTAGGCTTGAACTTGACTTCAATGCAAGCTCCAATCCAAGCTTGACTTCCTTCTTTGATCTTCAAGTATTCTTCCAAGCTTCTTCCAAAGCTTGACTCCAAGTGTAAGCACAAGATGATAGTATGTTGAGCAAGACAAACCCTTGCTCTTAGCCAATGAAGTTCTATCTCTCAATAAATATTACAATGAAGCACAACTCACAATCTCTCAAATAATTAGAAGATTACAAGAGTAAGAGAGAGAGAGAGTATTTGGAAGCTTGAGGGAGAGAGGTATGTATATACAACTTGTAGGAATAGTCTCTAACATTATTAAGGACCCTTAAGCATGTTTATATAGTCCCCAATCCAAAACTAGCCGTTTATGACCGTTGGGTGACATTATTGTAATTTATTGCAACTTAAAATTGAATTCTGGGCAATTTTACAAAGGCCGATAGGGGACCGGTAGGCAATCGGTATGCCAGCCGGCATACCGACCGGTATGCCGGTTAGTGCAATTTTCGTTCCTTTGTAAGTTCCAAACTCACTGCCCATTTTAGACCAAATCCGGTATGGAGCCGGTGTGCCGGCCGGCATACCGGGCGGTATGCCGGTTTCCATACCGGGCGGTATGCCGGTTTCCATACCGGTTATTGAAATTTATGAAAAATGAAGAACAAAGGCCATAGGACTTAAATGGGGCCAAAATAATTTTATTTCAGATTTAT